>RXID01016914.1:0-12500 GCA_005019695.1 Trichopus zeylanicus subsp. travancoricus
CTTCTAACTGACTATACTACTACTATTACTTCTTCAACTAGTTCTACTGCTGCTGCTACTACTACTACTACTACTACTACTACTACTATTACTTCTTTTGCTACTATTGCTGCCCCTACTCGTATTGCTACTACTCCTACTAGTACTATGACTGCTGCTGCTGCTACTTCTACTACTACTACTGCGACTACCAGTACTCCTTCTACTACTACTATTATGACAAATACTACTACACTACCACTACAACTACTACTACTTGAATTACTACTACTCCTACAACTATTACTATTACTACAACGAATACTACTACTACTGCCACTACCACTACTACTACTCCTACTACTACCATAGAGACTCGTACGACTACCATTTCTTCTCCTAATACTAATATTACTCCAACGGCTGCTACTACTACTCCAACTACTACTATGGCTATTACTACTACTACAACATTTAATATAAATTCTCCGACCACAACAACTTATACTGCTAGTACTACTACTCCTTATAACATAATAATTCTTCTACTACCAGTATTACTAATACTATAGCTACTGCTGCTGCTGCTGCTACTACTACTACTACTACTACTACTACTACTACTACTACTATTACTACTACTACTGCAACTACTACTATAGCTACTACTACTACTCTTACTACTACTACTATTGCTACTACAACTGCTACTACAACTAGAACTTCAACTACTACTTCTACCACTACTACTACTACTACTACTACTACTACTACTATGACTATTATTACTACTACTACTACTACAATAACAATAACTACTATTGCTACTGCTACTGCTACTACTATGACTATTACAACCGCTACGACAACAACTAGCACAACTTCTGCAAATACTACTACTACTACTATTACTACTACTACTCCTCCTACGCCTACACCTACTACTACTACCAATACGACTACTACTGCTACTCTACTACTACTATTATAACTGCTACTATGACTCCTACTTCTGCTATTTTTACTGCAACTACTGCCACCACTGCTATTGCTACTACTACTTCTGCTACTACTACTACTACTTCTACGACTATTACTACTGCTCATAATACTGGTAGAACTACTGCTAATACTGCTACTATTACTACTATTGCTACTACTACTCGTACTACTAATGTTGCTACTACTAATACTACTAATACTACTGCTACTACTACTACTACTACTAGTACTACTACTACCACCACCACGACTAATACTGTTGCTGCTGCTGCTAATACTGCTATTGCTACTCCAACTACTACTACTACTACTGCTCCTACTACTCTTCCTACTCCTACCCCAACTCCTGCTACTACTCCTACTACTACTACTACTACTAGTACTACTACCAGTATTACAACTACTGCTACTACTACTACTACAAGTACTACTACTACTGCTGTTGCTGCTACTTGTACTACTGCTTCTGCTAGTACTACTACTACTGCCACTGCTACTACTCCCACTGCCGCTACAATGACTGCTACTACAACTGTAGCTTTTGTGGCTACTCCTACTATTACTACTACTACTACAACTACTACAACTACTACAACAACAACTATTACTACTACTATTTTTAACACTGCTAGTACAACTAATACTACCACTACTTCTGCTAGTACTTCTACTACGGCTACTACAACAACTACAACAATAATAGCAACTACTACTACTACAACAATGACTACTACTGCTTCTGCTAATGTTGATGCTACTACAACAATGACTACGACGACACTACACTAGTACTACTACTGCGTACTACAACGACAACACAACTCCAGTACTACTATTTGCTACTACTAGTAGCAGTACAAACCTAATAATACTCCTACACAACAACCAACTATTACTACTATAATACTACTACTATTAGTACAACTGCTACTACAACTACCACTACTACTACTATTACAGCAACTACTACTGCTACTGTTATTACTGATGCTACTACTACTACTCCTGCTATTACAACTACTACTACTACTACTCCTACTACTAGTACTACTAATACAACAACAACTACTACTCCTACTGATACTTCTACTACAACTACTGTCACTACTATTACTACTACTACTTCTACTATTGCTCCTACTACTATTACCCCTACACTACTACTACTAGTAATACTATTACCACTTTTGCTGGTACTACTACTATGACTACTGCAACTAATGCAAAAACAATAATAGCTACTACTGCTACTATTTGTACAACTGTTGCTACAACTACCACAATAACAACTATCATTACTGCTACTAATTCCACTACTGCTAGTACTACTATTACTACAACTACTACTACTCCTACTACTACTACTATTGTTGTTGTTGTTGCTGCTCCTCCTCCTAATACTCATACTACAACTACTACTATAACTACTACTACTTCTACTATTCCTGCCACTACTACTATTACTACTACTATTACTACTACAAGTGCAACTACCACTACTTCTACCCCTACTGTTCCAACAACAACAACAACTACTACTACTATACTATTGATAGTACTAGTACTACTACTACGACAACTACTCCTACTGCTGCTACTACTACTCGTACTACCACTACTACTTCCACTACTACTACTACTACTGCTACTGCTGCTACTACTGCTACTACTGCTGCTACTACTACTACTACTACTACTACTATTACTACAACTTTTACAAGTACTTCTGTTACTACTACTACTTTTACAAGTACTTCTGCTACTACAACTTCTGCTCGTAATGCTACTACTACTACTCCTACTTATACTATTGCAACTACTATTGCTACTACTTCTACTACTACTTCTAATACAACTATTGCTACTACTGCAACTACAATTACTACTACCACCACTACTACTCCTCCAACTAATAGTACTACTACTACTATTACTCCTACTACAATGACTCATACTCGAGCTCTTACTCCTGCTGCTACTGCTACTCCTTATACTACCACTTCTACTACTACTACTACTAATACAACAACAACAACAACAACTACTACTGCAACAACAACTCTACTATGACTACTACTCCTCCTCATACTATCACTACTGCTACTACTACTACTACAACAACTACTACTACTACAATTACTAATACTACAACTACTCCTAATCGAACCCCTGCTCCTACTACACTTCTACTACTACAATTACTGCTACTACTACTGTTGTTGCTACTTCAATTACCACTACTCAACTATTACTACTAGTATTACTACTACTACCACTACTATTTTTGCTACTATGACTAGTATTACTACTACTACTCCTATTACTTGTACTACTAGTACTACTACTACTACAGCTACTATAACTAATACTAGTACTTCTACTACGACCCCTACTACTACTACTACTACTATTGCTACTACCACAACAACTACTACTACTATTCCCTCTCGTACTCCAACTCCTGCTATAACTCCTACTACTACTTCTACTACTATAACTACTACTACAACTACCACTCTTACAACAACTACTACTACTAATACAACAACTACAACTACTGCTACTACAACTACTATTGCTACTGCTACTACTACTAATTATACTATTGCTATAACAACAACTCATACACGAACTCGTACTCCTAGAAATACTCCTATTGTTACTTTTCTATTAGAATTACTACAACTACTAATACAACTATTATTATTACTACTTCTATAACTACTACTACTACTTCTGCTACCACTATCGCTACTACTGCAACAACTATTACTACTACTACTACTACAACTCCTACTACCACTACTGCTGCTACTACTGCTACTACTACTACCTCTACTACTACTACTCCTCCTACGACTACTATTATTACTACTGCTACTATTACTACTTCTACAACCACTATGACTACTACTATTACTATGACAACAACTACTACAGCTACCGCTACTACTACTATTCCTAACACAATTACTCCTACTACTTCTCCTGCTGCTTCTACTTCTACGATGAATACTACTTGTAGTACTACTATTTCTGCAACTACTACTCCAACTCCAACTCCCACTCCTACTATCATTCCAAATACTACTACTTCTACTTCTACTACTACTATTACCACCACCACTACTACTACTACTACCACCACCACTACTGCTACTACTGCGCCTACTGCCCCTGCTACTCTAAGTACTACTATTACGGCCACTCCTCCTACTATTACTCTTATCACCTCTCGTACTCCTACTCGTACGACTACAACAATTACTATTCTTCCTCCCCCTACTACTGCTACTACTTCAACTCCTACTCCTACTACTACTATTACTACCACTCCAACTAGTACTACTACTACCACTACAACTCATATTGCCACTCCTACTCCAACACCTACTAACACTATTGTTGCTACTAGTATTGCTACTAAAGATATTGCTACTACTACTACAGCTACCACAATAACTTTTTCTACTAGTATTGCAACTACTACTACTACTACTAATGCTACTACTACTATTGCTACAAATGATACTACTGCTTCTACTACTACTTATACTTCTTCTACTACTACGATTAGTGCGACAGCAACAACTGCTACTCTTGTTACTACTATTGCTGCTGCTTTTCTATTATTGCTACCGCTACCACTACTACTGCTGCTGTTGCTGCTACAACTGCTACTATTGCTACTATTATTACTACTACTGCTGCTATTGCTATTGCTACTATTATTGCTACTACTGCTACTACAACAGCTACAACTACTACCACTACTAAAACTACTACTACTACTAACGCTACTACTGCTACAAGTACTGCTACTACTTCTACTCCAACACCTACTCCCACTAATGCTGCTACTAGTACTCTACTAGAGCTATTGCTACTACTACTACTGCTACCACAACTACTTTTGCTACTAGTACTGCAGCTACTACTACGACTACTATTGCTACTACTACTACTACAACTACAACTATTACCACTACGGATACTACTACTGCTACTACTACTACTACTTCTATCACTGGTACTAGTACTAGTACTAGTACTACTACTTCTACTACTACTAGCATTACTACTACTGCTGCTGCTGCTCCTGCTACTATTACTACTCATACTACAACCACTTCTACTACTAATGATACTACTACTATTGCTATGCATGATACTACTACTTCGACTACTGTTTCTACTTCTTCTACTACTATTATTAGTGCAAATGCTACAACTGCTACTCTTGTTACTACTGCTACTACTACTTTGCTACTACTGCTACCGCTACCGCTACGACTACTGCTGTTGCTGCTACAACTGCTGCTATTGCTACTATTATTACTACTACTTCTGCTGTTGCTACAACTGCAGCTATTGCTGCTATTATTGCTACTACTGCTACTGCAATAGCTACAACTACTACCACTACTAAAACTACTGCTACTACTAATGCAACTACTACTACAACTACTGCTACTACTACTGCTACGACAACTATTTCTACAACTACTACTGTTACTGCAATAACAACAACAACAACTATTACTACTATAACTACTACATCTACTATGACTAGTACTAGTACTACAGCTACTACTTCTGCTACTGCAACTACTGCCTTTACTGCTGCTCCTACTAATACTGCTACAACTACTATAATTACTGTTGCTACTACTACTACTGCTACTACTATAGTGACTAATGCTACTACAACAAATTCTGCTACTACTGCTACAAGTACAACACTACTTCTACTAATGCTACTACAACAAATTCTGCTCCTGCTGCTGCAACTACTATTATGACTACTATTGCTACTACAACTACTACTACTGCTACTACTGCTACTTCTACTACTACTACTGCGATAACTATTGCTACCACTACCACTACTACTACTGCTACTCCTATTGTGACTACGACTGCTACTACTGGTACTACAACTGCTATCCCTACTACTAATAATACTTCTACTTTTGCTGCTGCTACGACTCCTACTACTGGTACTACTACTTCTACTGCTACCACTGTTACTACTACTACTACTATGACTACTGTGACTACTATAACTGCTATCACTTCTACTACTTCTTCTATTACTACTGCTACTAGTACTACTACTACTACTTACATCTTCCCCTACTACTACTAATGCTACTCCCATTGCTACTACTATGACCCCCACTACTACTACATTTACTATTGCAACTACTACTACCTCTACTACTACTACTCCTCCTCCTAATACTACTACTACTACTACTACTTCTACTATAACTACTATTACTGCTACTACTACTACTACTACTGCAATTGCTACTTTTATTACTACTATTGATACTAAACCTACTCCAACTCCTATAACTACTATTCCAACTATAATTTTTGCTAAAACTAACACTACAACAACAACAACTACTACAACTACTACACCTACTACTTTTGCTTCTACTACTACTACTATATCTACCACAACTACTACTACTACTACAACTACAACTACAACTACTACTATAGCTACTACAACTACTACTAGCACTACTACTACTACTAGTACTGTTGTTGCTGCTACTACTACTACTACTATCGCTACTGCTGCTGCCCCTACTACTACTACTACTAATACAATTGCTGCTAGTACTACTGCAATTACTACTACTGCTACTACTACTACTATTGCTACTACTACGACAGCTGCTACTGCTATTACTACTACTGCAACTACTACTGCTGCTGTTGCTGCTACCACTCCTCCTACTACTACTCCTGCTGCAACTACTTTTACTACTACTATTGCTAATGCTAATACTCCTATTACTTTTGCAACTAATACTACTATTGCTACTGCTACTTCTACTACTACTAAAACTTATATTCCTACTACTACTAGTACTACCGCTACTATTGCTAATACTACTACTGCTACTACTATTGCTACAACTACTACTTCTACTAGTACTTTGACTACTACAACTACTACTAGTACTACTATTACTACTCCTGCCGCTATTATTTTTACTACTACTACAGCTGCTGCTACTACTGCTGCTACTACTGCTGCTGCTCTTACTACTATTGCTACTACGGCTGATGCTACTACTACTAATACTAATACTACTACTTTTGCTACAAATACTGTAGCTACTGCTACTTCAACTATTTCTACTACTCCTAGTACTATTATAACTATTACCACTTCCGCTAATACTACTAGTACTACTACTTCTACTTCTATTGCTACTATTGTAGCTACTTCAGCTTCTACTATTGCAACTACTCTTGCTACTATTATTACTACTACTTCTACTGCTACTACTACTACTGTTACAAATACTACTACAGCTTCTAATACTACTACTACTAGCACTTCTGCTACTACTTATACTGCTACTACTATTACTTCTACTGCTACTACAATTACTACTACTACTACTAGCACTACTATTGCTACAAGTACTATTACTACTACTACTACTACTATTACTATGGCTACTATAACAACAACCACTATTACTATTATTGCTACTACTACTACTACCATGACTACTACTTCAGCTGCTACTTATACTACCACCACCACGACTGCTACTACTGCTACTATAACTACTTCTATTACTATTACTACAACTTTTGCTTCACCTACTACTACTACTATTAATTTTGCTACAACTACTAATTTAGCTACTACTACTGCTAATACTGCTCCAGCTACTACATTTTTTACTACTACTTTTGCTACTACTACTACAGCAACTACTATGACTACTACTGCTGCTACTACAACTACTACTTTTACCACCGTGGCTACTACTACTACAACTATTACTAGTACTATCACTTCTACTATTGCTACTACATCTGTAACTACTGCTACTACTGCCATACTCCTCCTACTATTACTACTACTACTGCTACTACTACTAAGGCTTCTACTACTATCACAATTGACACTATTACTATTACTTATACTAGTACAAATACTAGTACTATCGCAACCACTTCTTCATCTACTACTTCTACCACTACTACTACTACTGCAGTGACTACTGCTATTACTTGTACTATTACTACTACTACTATTACAACTGCTACTACTACTTTTGCTACAACTACTACAATTACTACTATGTCTACTATTGCAGCTATTACTACTACTATTACCGCTACTACTACTACTGCTACTACTATTATTACAACTACTACTTCTGCTACAGCTACTACAATTACTACTATGTCTACTATTGCAACTATTACTACTGCTATTAGCGCTACTACTACTACTACTACTACTACTACTATTATTACAACTACAACTTCTACTACTCCTACTACTTCTCCTCCTCCTCCTACAACTACTACTATAACTACTACTGCTGTTGCTACTACTACAACTACTACCACTACTTCTACTCCAACTACTCCAACTACTACTAGTAATATTACTAATACTACTACTACTACTACTACTACTAATAATAATAATACAACTATTACTACTTTTGCTGCTGCTGCTGCCACTACTACTACTATAACTACTATTATTATTGTTGCTGCTACTACTACAACAACTACAACTACTATTATTATTGTTGTTGCTACTACTACTACTGCCACTACTTCTACTACTACTTTTGCTGCGATGACTATCGCTACTACCTCTACTACTACCACTCCTAGTACTACTAAGACTACTTTTGCTAAAACTACTACTACTACCACTACTGCTACTACTACTGCTACTGCTATAACTACTTCTGCTACTACGACTGCTACAACTACTTCTACTAGTAGCAAGAGCAATGGTAGTAATAGTATTAGTAGTAACTAAAGCAGTACTTGTAGTAGCAATAGTAGTAGTGGTAGTAATTATAGTACTATTAGTAATAGCAGTAGTAATAGTAGTAGTAGGAGCAGTAGTAGCAAAAGTAGTAGCTGTCATAGCAGTACTAAAAGCAGCTGTACTATAGTAATTGTAGTAGTGATAGTGGTAGTAGTAGTACTACTACTACTAGTAATAGTAGTAGTAGAAGTAGTAGTAATACTTGTAGTAATCATACTAGTAGTGGTAGTTGTAGAAGTAGTAGTAGTAATAGTAGTCATACTAGTAGTAGTTATTGAGATAGTAGTTGTGGTACAAGTAGTAGTAGTAGCAACAGTAGCAACTGTGGAAGAAATATTAGTAGCAGCAGCAGTACTAGTAATAATAGTTGAAGTAGAAATAGCAGTAGTTGTAGCAGTAATAGCAATAGTTATTAGTAGTAGTAGTAGTAGTAGTAGTAATAGAAGTAGTAGCAGTAACAATAGTAGCAGTCATAGTAGTAGTTGTTGAAACAGTAGTGGGTATTGTAGAGTGGCAGCAGTAGTAGCTGTGGTAGTAGTAGTAGGAGTAGTAACATTAGTAGAAGTAGTAGTAGTAGGAGTAGTAACATTAGTAGAAGTAGCAGTAGTAGTAGTAATAGTAGAAGTAGTATTAGTAGTGGTAGTAGTAGTTGCTATAGTAGTAGTAGAAGTAGTAGTAGTAGCAGTAGTAGCAATAGTTGTAGCAGTAGTAGTAGAACTAGTAGTAGCAGTAGTATAAGTAGTAGTTGTTGTAGTAGTAGTAGAAGTAGCAGCAGCACTCGTAGCCATAATAGTAGTCACAACATCAGTCATAGCAGTTGTAGTAGTAGTAATAATAGCAAACGTAGTAGTGGTAATAGTAGTAGCAGTAGTAATAGTAGCATAGTAGCAGTAGCAATGGTACTAATAGCGATAGTAATAGTAGTAGTAGAATCAGTATCCGTAGTAGTAGTTATCATACTAGTTTTGGTAGTTGTAGAAGTAGTAGTAGTATTAGTAGCAGTAGTAGTACTAGCAGTACTAGTAGCAGTACTTGAGGGAGAAATAGTAGCATTAGTAGTCATAGGAGTAGTACAAGTAGTAGTAGTAGTAGTAGTAGCTACAGTCGTAGTTGTAGTAGTAGTCATAGTAGTATCAATAGCAAAAGCAGTAGTAGTAGCAGCAGTAGCAGTATCACTAGTAGTGGTTGTAGTAGCAGTAGCTGCAGCCCTCATTGTTATAGTAGTAGTACAAGCAGTAGTAGTAATAATAATAATAATAGTAGTAGTAGTAGTGGTAGCAGCAGTAGCAGTGGGTAGTAGTAGTAGGAGTTGTGGTAGTAGCAGTGGCAGTAGTGTCAGTAGTAGTTGTAGTAGTAGTAGTTGTTGTGGTACTAGTAGTAGTAGTGTTGGTGAAAGTTATAGTTGTAGTAGTAGTTATAGTAGTAGTAGTAGCATTAGTATTAGCAGTAGTCGTAATAGAGGTTGTAGCAGTAGTAGCAGATTTAGTAGGAGTAATAGTAGTAGTAGTTGTTGTTCATGTAGTAATAGTTCTCGTAGTGGTAGTAGCAGTAACAGTCATAGTAGCGGCTGTAGTAGTAGCAGTCGCAACTGTAGTAGCAGTAGTAGTAGTAGTTGGAGTCATTGCTACAGTGGCAGTAGTAGTGGTAGTGGTAGCAGAGATAGATGAAGTAGCCATAGTAGTAGCAGTAGTAGTAGAAGCAGTAGTAGCAGTAGTATTAGTAACAATAGTAATAAAAGCAGTAGAAGCAGTAGTATTAGTAGTAGTAGTAGTAGCAGTAGTAGCAGCAGTAGTTGTAGTAGCATGATAAGTAGTTGGATTAGGGGCAGTAGTAGTAGAAGTAGTAGTAGCTGTTATTGTAGGAAAAGTTGCAGCAGTAGAAGTCATAGTAGTAACAGTAGAAGGAATAGTAGTAATAGGAATATTAATAGTAGTAGTTGTAGAAGCAGTAGTAGTAATAGTAGTTGTAGAAGTAGTAGTAGCAGTAGTAAATGTAGTAGTACTGCTAGTAGCAGTAGTAATAATAGTAGTAGTAGAAGCTAAAGCAATAGTTGCAGTAGTAGCAGTAATAGCAGTAGTAATAATAGTTATGGTAGGAGTAGTAGTAGTTGCTATAGTAATAATAGCAGTAGTACTAGTAGTAGTAGTTATGCTAATAATAGTAGTAATTGTAGCAGAAGCAGTGGTTACATTCATAGTAGTAGTAGTAATAGTTGTAGTAGTAGAAGTAGTAGCAGCAGCAGTAGTAATTATAGCAGCAATAGCAATAGTAGCAACGACAACAGTAGTAGTAGTAGTAGTAGTAGTAGTAGTAGTAGTAGTAGTAGTAGCAATAGTGGCAGTAGCAATAGTAGAAGTGGCAGCAGCAACAGCAGTAGTAGTAGTGGTTGTAGTTATAGCAGTAGTAGTAGTAGAATTAGTAGTAGTTGTTCTAGTAGTAATAGTAACAGTAGTTGTAAAAGTAGTAGGAGTTATAGCAGTAACAATGGTAGTAGTAGCAGCAGTAGTAGTAGCAGTAGTAGTAATAGTAGGAGGAGGAGAAAGAGGAGTAGTAGTAGTTGTAGTGCTAGTAGTAGTAGTAGTGGGAGTAGTAGAAGTAGTAGTAATAGTTATAGTAGTAGTACTAGTAGTAGTAGTTGCTCTTGTAGTAGTAGTAGTAGTAGTAGGAGTAGGAGTAACAGTTCTTGTAGTTTTGGTAGTAGTAGTAGTAGTAGTAGTTATTGTAGAAGCAGTAGTATTTGCAGAAGTAGTGGAACTAGGGGAAGCAGTAGTAATAGCTATAGCAGCAGCAGCAGTAGTAGTAGTAGCAATGGTAGTGGTAGTAGAAGGAGTCGTAGTATTAGTAGTAATAGGAGTAATAGTTGTAGAAGTAGTAATAGTAGGAGTATTAGTAGCGATAGTAATTGTAGTAGTAGTAGCAGCAGCAAAAGTAATAACAGTAGTAGTAGCAGTAATAATAACTGTAGTAGCAGTAGTAGTCGCTATAATAGCAGCAGAAGTAGCTATAGTAGAAGTAGTAGTTGGAGCTAGACTAGTAGTAGTAGTAGTAGAAGTAGTAGTAGTTGTAGCAATACAGTAATAGTGGTACTAGTAGTAGCAGTAATAGTAGTAGCAATACTAGTAGTTGTTGTTATTGTACTAGTAGTGGTAGCAGTTGTAGTAGTAGTGGTAGTTGTAGGAGCAGTAGCTGCATTAGTAGCAGTAGTAGTAGTATTAGTAGCAGTAGTAGTAGTCGTAGTAGTAGCTACAGCAGTAGTAGCAGTAGTTGTAGCAATAGCAATAGAAGTAGCAGTAGTAGTAGCAGGAGCTGTAGTAGTACTAGTAGCAATAGTAGAAGTCGTAGGAGAGGCTGTAGTAGTTATAGCAGTAGTGTTAGTAGTAGTAGTAGTGATAACAATAGTAGTAGCAGTAGTAGTAGCAGTAGCAGCAATAGTACTAGTAGTAGTGGCAGCTGTAGCAGTAGTAGTAGGAGAAGTAGTAGAAGTAGAAGCAGTAGTGTCAGTGGTAGTAGCAGCAGTAGCAGCATTAATAGTAGTAGCAGCAGTAGTATTAGCAAACGTTATAGTAGTTATAATATTGGTGGTAGTAGTAGTAGTAGTATTATTGTTATTAGTAGCAGTTAGAGTAGAAATTATGGCAGCAGTAGCAGAGATAGTAGTAGCAGTAATAGTAGTAGTAGTAGT
>RXID01016915.1:0-45000 GCA_005019695.1 Trichopus zeylanicus subsp. travancoricus
TATATACAATATGATGATGAGCTAGCATGCCATTCGTACCCCAAGTAGGTGTATATCCTAAAGCTAAAGTCTTATGCCTTGGGTAAATCCCTGGCCTAGAGCCAAGGTCTTATACCTCTTGTACCTCAGGTAGATACACAAACTAAAAGCTAAGGTCTTGTATATCTAGTGGGCATGTAGCTTAGAACTAAGGTCTTGTATCTCAGGTAGGCTTATAGCTTACAGTTGAGGTCTTGTGTTTCAGGTAAGTTTAGGACTTATAATCGAGATCTGGTGGCTTGGGTAAGTCCATGACCTAGGACTGAGGTCTTGTACCTCGGATAGACACATAGCCTCAAACTGAGGTCTTGTGCCTTTACACACCTAGTTGTGCCTTCGATAAGTGCATAACCTAGAATTAAGATCTTGTGCTCTAGGTAAGTTTAGGACTTAAGGTCGAGGTCTTGTGCCTTTGATAGGCACGTAGGCTAGAGCTGAGGTCTCTTGTCTCAGATAGACAAGTAGTTTAGAGCTAAGGTCTTATGCTTTAGATAGGTGCATTACCTAAAGATGAGTTCAGGACTTAGGGATGAGGTCTTATGTATTGGATAAGCACACAACCTAAAGCTGAAGTCTTATGTCTCAAGTAAGCACGAAGCTCAGAGTTGAGTTCTTGTGTCTCAAATAAGTGTAGGACTTAGAGATAGGGTTTTGTGCCTCAGATAGACACATAGTCTAGAGTTGAGGTCCTGTGCCTCATGTAGGCACATAGCATAAAACTGAGATATTGTGTCTTGGGTAAGTTTAGGACTTAGAGTTAAGATTTTTGTGGTTATCTTTGTGACTAATGATTTGATACTGTCAGCAAAAGGTCATGACTTTACTTTAGAGAAAAAACCTTCATAGGTTGTTGACATGTTAGGTCCTTAGTAATGTTCTGCCATCCAGGTGCTCAAGTTTGAATACTCCAGGCATCACAACTTTAGTGATTTTGTAAATTCCTTCCTAGTTCGGGGATAATTTCTTGAACCTTGCTCAATAAGGTTGGCACGAAGAAGCACCTAATCACCCAATTGCAATATTTGGCTCCAAACTTGGGAGTTATAGTACCAATCCACCTAATCACTTAAGCCTTTTCCCAAACCTTGAGGAGGAGAACCTTTTGGTTTCGATGATTTTCATCATTTGATTTGGGATCGTAACTTTTGGTTCATAGTGAAGCAAGGCCAATCTTCATAGGCATGATTGCTTTAACTCTATAAGCCAATATGAACGGTGACTCCTATGTAGTTGCTTGTGGGGTAGTTGGGTTCAACCATAGGATGTGTGGTAGATCCTCGACCCCACCTCTACTTACTTTCTCAAGGCACTTCTTTAGCCTTGTCAATAAAATTCAGTTTGCTACCTTGGCCAAATTGTTTAACTAGGGTGTGCCACTAAGGTGAATCTTTATTTGATATGGAGATTAACACAATATTCTTTAAATTTTGAGCTATTGAAATACTTTCCATTGTTTATTACTAGTATCCATAGGAGCTCGAATTAACAAATGATAATTTCCCAAAGAAACTCCCAGATTATTTTCTCAATAATTGTAGCCAAGAGTTTGGTCTTTACCCACTTGGTGAAGTAGTTAATAGTAATCATTAAGAACTTTCTCTATCCTAAAGTAAGTGAAAATGGACTTAAAATGTCTAATCCCCTATTGGTCGAAGGGCCATGTAGTTTGCATTTATTGGAGCTGAATTGTTGGGCTATAATATGTCATGGTATGTCATTGGTGTTGTTTACATTGTAAGATAAATTTGGTTGTTTTGATGACCATGTTTAACCAATAATACCCTTATTTGAGGAGCCTGTGAGACAGAGTTCCTCTACCTTCATAACTCTGACTATTCTATCGTGTACCTTTTGGCATGTATATTCAGATTCGGCAAGCCTCAAATAGCGAACAAGAGGTCGAGTGAATAATTGTTTTTACATGATCTCTTCCAACAGGATGTAAGTTTGGTGCTAGCCTCTTAATTTTCTAAGCTTCCTTTGGTTCTATCGATAACTGCCCCTCTTTAAGTTAGTTTATTATGGGATCCATCCAACATGGTTCCTTGTCTACTGTGTTTACCTCAGTGATAAGTGTGTAGCTCAGTTGCTTAAAATTTTTCACAAAGATTTGTCTTGATTGTGAGTTTAAAAAAGTTGAGGCAAGCCATATGTGGGTATCTTTCTTTGTGTTGCTATCTCTTAATAATACACAACATGCTTTTACTTGGTCTATTTTTTCCGTGAGCTTTTGTTCTTTAACCAAGTACTAGGTTATTATAAGATCTTTTGCCTTATATTCTCCATTTGCCTACAGACATATATGCTAGGAATCACTAAATAGGTTTAGTTGTTTAGTTCTAATTGCTAGTGCCACTCATGAGCCAAGGAGGAATGCTTTATACTTTGTAATATTATTTGATGTTGAAAACTCTAATTGAATTGAATATTCTACTACTCTTGCATCGAGCTGATGAGCACAACACTGACTTCACTGCTCAATTCACATAATGAATCATCCACTTAAATTTCCCATATCTTGGATTTTGGCCTAGAGATGTATGAGGTGGCTTTTGCCACAAAGTCCACTAGGGCTTGGGCTTTGATAGTACTTCAAGTTTTGAAAATAACATCAAATTGCTCAACTCAATAAACCACTTAAGTAATCTTCTTGAGGTCTCCAGCTTTTATAACACCTATCAAAATAAGAGATTGGTGAGCATGGTGATGGAATGTGTTTGGAAGTACCATCAAAGCTTTTGAGCTATTAGGACCATTGCGTAGGCCAACTTCTCTAAATGTGGATACTAAACCTCTACCCCTTTGAACACATGACCTATGTAATATATGAGATATTATTTTTCACTTTTGTTGCTTACTAGTATCAAACTGATTGCTTGTTCAGAACCTACTACATAAAGGAAGAGTGGCTCATTTGGTTCAGGTCTAACCAATAGAGGAGATTATTTTGTCCATATGAACCTAGAGCTCCATTTGATCACTTTGAAGAAAGATAAGCACTTCTCACCCAATTTGGATAGAAAATGGTTCAGAGCTACTAGATTGTTATGGAAAATATCGATGTCCACCACAATTCACGATATAGAGGAAAAACAGAAAAGGAGAAAAGATAGCACATAAGAGATATATGTGGGGAAGACGATCCAGAGGATATTGTATTGATGAGAAGAGAAAGAGAAGATTACAACGATGGAGACGAAACTCCAATATCACCAACTCTCACAAAAGACTACGTAGCCTAACCGTCACAAGACGTATTGAGAGTATTAATCTATATATCTCTCTCACACTTTGTATTGAAACCCTTTCACAATGGTGTATTTATAGATGTGGCCTAATGATATTTGAGTCAAAGTAGAAGACTGACTCAAATAAGACTTCTTACTAATTTAAATCTTCTAGTAGAAGATAAATTTAGATAAAGATTAGACCCACTAAATAACTTCCTAATATAATTAAGACTATCCAAAAAATCCGGATTCGAGACACCATAAAGCCAACACTAGACAATTTGTGAAACTCTACATGTCTTTGATGGAGCTCGGTGTTTTCATTTATCAAATAACTTTTAGTTTTCTCTAAGTTTGCTTTAATCTCTTATTTCAAAACTATGTAGTTGAGAAATTTCTCGAAATTTCTCCAAGTCTACTCCAAAGATGCACTTTTCTAGATTCAACTTCATCTTGAACTTATGAAGTATTTTGGAGGTGTCTTTCGAACCTCCAAGGTGTTCATTAGCTTGGAGGCTTTTTACTAGCATGTTGTCGATATATGTCTCCACATTTGACTAAGTTTGGTCTATGATAAACACTTTCTTTTCCTCATCTTTATGGTATATTAGAATATGGTGATAGCTCGAAAAGGCATCTAGAAAATTGAGGAGTTAGTGCCCTAAGGTGGAATCAACTAGCTAGTCTATCTTCAATAGTGGATAGCTATCCTTTGAGTAAGCCTTGTTTCAATTGGTGAAGTTGACACACATCCTCCACTTGTCATTGACTTTCTTTACCATCACCATATTGGCTAGTCATTCAAGGTATCAAACTTTCCCGATAAAATATGCATTAAGGAGCTTATTTACCTCTTCTGTGATAGCTTTCAATGTTGGGAGCGAAATGCTTTTTCTTTTATTTGATCGGCTTATGGTTCTTGGCCATGGATAGCTCACGTTATGCCACCATGAGATCTTTGTTGGGTAGGTCCTTTGGCGACCAAGCAAAGATGTCTTAGCTTCCTCATAAGAACTCTCCCAATTTGGAATGTAGGGACTATGAGAGATTCGCCCCCAAGCATTAGCGTTCCCCCTAAACCCTCATGAATGACGAGGTTGATGAGTTGCTCCATTGAATTGATTTGCACCCTTTTTGGTTTGGCAGTGGATTCGGTGACTTCAGCAATCACCGAATCTCCTTGATTTGGATTATCTTCCCAATAAGTTTCTTCGTATCTTTTTGCGAGGCTCTGGTTTCCCCAGACTTTGCATATTCGATCGTTGGTTGAAAATTTTATAACTAAATAAAGAGTTGAGATTACAACTTAAGAGTCAATTAAGGGCTAGGCAACCTAAGATAGTATTGTAAGCCATGCGGGTTTGTACTACCATGAATTGGAATTTGATTGTCATACTCTTGGGGCTTTCTTCGACTATTAAAGGTAAACTGATCATGCTAAGTAGGGTGATCGACTCGCCTATGAATCCGGTGAGTGTCGCAAGGTATGGATCCAACTTTTATTCCATCTTCATTAGATCATAGGTCTAGGTAAATAAGATGTTTACCAAACTTCTTGTATCTATTACTACACATTGGGTGGTATAGCTATCGAGGATTGCTAAGATTACCAGCGTATCATTGTGGGGTGTTTAGACATCCATTAGGTCTTTTGCCAAATAAGCACTCTTCCTTTATATATTAGCCTCTAACCAAGTAATCAATTCGATACTAATAAGCAACAAAAGTAAAAAATAATAGCTCATATATTTTGTGGGTCATGTGTTCATAGGTGCAGAGGTTCAGTATCCACATTTAGAGAAGTTGGCCTACGCAGTGGTTCTAATAGCTCAAAAGCTTCAATCGTACTTCCAAATACATTCCATTGTCATGCTTACTAATCTCTTGTTTCGATAGGCATTACAAAATTTGGAGACCTCAAGAAGATTGCTTAAGTGGTTTACTGAGTTTAGCCAGTTTGATGTCATTTTCAAAATTTGAAGCACTATCAAAGCCCAAGCCCTAGTGGACTTCGTAGAAGAAACCACCTCATACATCTCCAAGCCAGAATCCAAGCTATGGAAAGTTCAAGTGGATGATTTATTATGTGAATTGAGTAGTGGAATCAACATCATGCTCATCAGCCCAGATGGAAGAGTAGAAGAATACTCAATTTGATTAGAGTTTCCAATATTAAATAATATTATGGAGTATGAAGTATTACTCCTTAGCTTGCGAGTGGCACTAGCAGCTGAAAATAAATAACTAAAGGTATTTAGTGATTCTTAACTTGTATGTTTGTAGGCAAAGGGAGAATACGAAGTAAAAGATCCGATAATGATCCAATACTTGGTTGAAGCATAAAAGCTCATAGAAAAAATAGACCAAGTAGAAGCACATCGAGTACTAAGAGATACTAACAAAGAGAAAGATGCCCTCGCATGACTTATCTCAACTTTTCAGACTCACAATCAAGGCATATCTTTGTGAAAAATTTTTGGCAATTGAGTTACACACTTATCACCGAGGTAAACACAGTAGACAAGAAACCATATTGGATAGATCTTATAATAAACTAACTTCAAGAGTAGACCTAATAATATATGATTCGACCCATTAACTCAACCCGAATATAACCCGAATTAAGTGGGTTTAGGTTTGTCATAATCTGATTTTAGTTGTAATTGGGTTGATCCAATTATGACTTAAAAAAATTTAGATTGTAATCGAATCAACCTGTGTAATCCATTCATGATATGATTGACCCATTTATTTGTCGGGTCATAAATGGGTTGGGTCAGATCGAGTTGAGTCGGGTCAACTCATTTACTAATTAAGGCAATTAAAATTATTTAATATTTTATTTTATAATATTTTTTAGTAATTTTTAAATTATTATTTATAAATTAAGTAATTAATTATTATAACTAGTTTTTAATAATTTTATTATTTTAATTATTTGAAATATGTTAAAATTATTAATGTTAATTAAACACATTGAATGGACTTAGGTCAATTTGAGCCAATTCAAGTTGATTTAAGTAAATTAGATCAATTCAGATTGGATCAAATTACAACTCATTTAATTAAGTAGGTTAATTCGGCTCAAATTAAATCATGACTTGAACTTGACCCGTTTAATAAATGGGTAAATTCAGGTTAAATCATATTATCTATTTAAAAATTGGGTTCTGTTTGGGTTCATAAAATTAACCCATTTAATATACAGGCCGGATTTGAGTTGAACTATTTAGTATAATACTGTATGTTTAACCCGATTTGTGGATCCGAATTGCTAGGTCTAATATAATTATTGTAATAAAATAGGTATTATATATTATTTTTACAGTACACAATAGTACAAAATAGTATGAAATAATGCTCTTAATTCTTAACCGATGTAGAGTGGGACTAGGGATGCCAACAAACCAAGTTTAAGTGAGCTAATCTCAACTCGAGTTTGACTTTTGACTAAAAATGTTGGCTCAAGCTCAACCTCGGCTTGATTTGGCTCGTGAGATCAAACAAGCTTAACGTTAAACTTTATAATTCTCATAATTATTTTTAGCTAATTAGTATTAAAATAAATGTTTAAAAAATTAATATTAAAATATTAAAATAACATATAAATATGATGATATTTATAATCAACTAATGATTACCATTCAAGATAATAAAATAATAAACATGTCATTCAAATAAAATTGAACATTCAAATTGGGTTCTGCTCAAGCTCAAGCTCAAGTTCAAATTTGAGACCAATTCTTTAAGAACCCGAGACCAAGATGAGTTGGAATAGCTCACAAGACTCAAACTTAATAAACACTTTTAGATAAGATCTCAACCATACGAATTTTTCATCCTATTAGTGACTAATAGATAGAGCTATCAATGGACCTAGTCCGTACAAGCTTAGGCGAATCCAACGTCAGCTCGCACAAATTTGAGATAAGCTGAGTCCCATTAAGACTCGCTCACTTTTATATTAAGTTATTTAGGATCTGCCCTATTCAATTATATTAGGTCCGTTAACGTATGTTACTCGTTAAGGCCTACCAATGCCTCCCACATCTTATATATAAAAGGGTCAATTATATGTAGCTCCTTAAAATCTTACTAAATTATATTTTTTTTAAAACTTAAAAAATTGAATATAAATTTTTGAAATCTTGTCAAATTGTATATTTCTTCTTACAACTTGAAAAAGTATATATAATTTCTTAAAATTTTTTTCAAATTACATATTTCTCCTCTAACCTTTAAAATTTATAATTTTTTTTGAATTACTTAATATATTGAAAAGAAGTTTTTTGGGTGTAAATTTACCATTATAATTAATAAAATTTTAAAAATATATATTGTGTGATATCATTTAGTTTGAAGTGTAAAGACAAGAACAACTCTGATTGAATGTAGATTAATGCAATGAAAAAAATAGTAAAACTGAACTCCATATCTAGTTTGTGTCAAACATCAGATATAGCGTAAATTGAGCCCTAATTTTAATTAAGATCAGACTAAAATGAGTTTAAACCATGTCAGAGTAAAAATTCTTATTTAATGTTCAAGTTTAATTTAAACTCTAGGGAAATTTTTTCCATACACCCCTTGGATTACTTACTTAAGGACAACAAACCTCTAGAGATTTTTAATATTTACCCTATATCCTTCCTTTTTCAATTTTTAATCTGCAAGCTTTCGATTGAATTTTAATCAAATTGCCAAAACTTTCACTCGTGACTTTTTAAGTCCAACTTTTCATATAAGTTTAAAGTTTTAAAAAAGTATGAGCAAAAATGTGAGGGGCGGTACATTATAGTGACAAAAAAAATAAACCACCGCGGGGGAACAGCGGGCAAAAAAGGCCGCAGGGGAGTGAAACAACGGACAAAAAAGGGGACACAAAAGCTGAAGGGGCAGTCAAAAGGAAAACAAGACAGGGGACAACGTAGTGCCAAAAAAGCCCGCATGGGTAAAGAAATGGAAAAAAAAGAGGGGCCTAAAAGATGGCATAAAGCTTTCAAGTTTTTTTATAAAATTTACAGAAAAGTCCTCAATTTTTAAAAATTTATAAAAAACCCTCATTAATTTTTAAGAGAA
This sequence comes from Trichopus zeylanicus subsp. travancoricus, assembly GCA_005019695.1. Taxonomy (NCBI): domain Eukaryota; kingdom Viridiplantae; phylum Streptophyta; class Magnoliopsida; order Dioscoreales; family Dioscoreaceae; genus Trichopus; species Trichopus zeylanicus. Next base: position 8,349 of record RXID01016915.1, read on the forward strand.
TGAAGGCTTTTCTTCAAATTTTTAGGAAAACAAGAATCTTTTGTAGATTTTTTTAAAAAAGGGCTTATCAAAAAATTTTGTAAAAATGATGACTGTTCTATAAGTCTTTAAGAAACCAAGGACTTTTGTAGAATTTTTTTACAAATTTATAAAGGAAAAATTAGCAATCTGCATATTTTTACGAAAATATGGACTTTGATAAATTTTTAAGAAAATTAACACGTTTTCCTAAACTTTTAAGGAGTTAATAATTCTTTGTAAATTTTTAAGAAAAAAGGACCTTCCTCTAAATTTTAAAATTTTGAGATTTTTCTTGTAAATATCCAAGAAGACAATGATCTTTTCATAATTTTTCATGAAACAAGGACGTTTCAATAAACTTTTGAGAAAATGAGACTTTTATGCTAGATTTAAAATTTTTTTATTATTTTTATAAATTTTAAAAAAATTCTACAAATTTTTAAAAATATGAGGGTATTTCTACAAATTTTCAATAAAGTGAGCATGTTTCTGTAAATTTTTTTAAAAATAGGAATTTTGTATAAATTTTTAATAAAATAAGAATTTCTTTTAGAATTTGATTAAAATTCAATCAAAATATTTTAGGTTATAAAATTTAAAAGGAGGGGATTATAAGAAAATGCCGAAATCTCAAGGGTTACTCATAAATATAGCAAATTGCAAGGGGTTGTATATAAAAAATATTTAAATTTAATTTAAGATCGGACTAAAATATATTTAAATCAAACAAGGATTAAAAAAATAGTCATTTTACATTTTTGGTCAAAATTTAATATGAGATAAAGCTCTCAATCAAGCCAGAGAGCTTTTTACAATAATGACTTAACCACTAAAGTCTTTTCTAATCAATTCAGTGGTATTTTTGTTTTTTTATTTTAGTATGAATGATGTTAAATGATATATATCTTCCTAATATTCTTAATTCTAATAATAACTTTGTACCCAATGAAATTTTTACAATATATCTTGTAATAGAAAAAATATTTAATTTTTTAAGTTTTGAAGAGCAATGCGAAGTTTGGAAAATTTAAGGAGTTATATATAACATTTCAAGTTTTAAAGAGAAAATTTTTTTTTAGTTTGAAGAAGAAATATGTGATTTTGAAATATTTCAAAGAGTTATATGTGACCCTATATAAAATTAAATATTGTCATACCAACCTAAATAAGTATACACATTAACCATCATTTCTTAGCGGCTCATGCTTAATCCTGTTTATATACATTCATTATTTATAATGATATGCTAATGTGGTGCCAAAAATTAAATTAGCAGATGCATCCAACCTATAATTATTTAGATAATAGATGTTGAGATAGCACAAAGGTTAATTAACATGATCCTAAATAAGGGTGTAACGAAGATAAGATGGGCTCGGACCCTACCAAGCTTGAGCCCAAGTCCAAAGTACATTATTCTCATTTGAATTCGACCCCATCCAAAAATAGTGCCCAAGTCTGATTTGAAGTCTGAAAACACCGTCCCAATTTTGAAAATTTCAAGACGGGCCGGACTTTTGGGCCATCAAGCCCATTGTTAGTTGTAATTCTAAATCTAGGGTATAATCAGGATGGGCTGACCTAGACCCCTGGCAAGTCCAAGTTTGAGTCGGAAACCGATCTCCAAATTTGAACATGAAATAATATCCTAATTTTTTCAGGCTAGACTTATCCAATTTTATTACCCCAAAATAAATCCAACCCGAATCCTAAATAATCTAAGCTGGAGTTTGAAAATTTCAAGTTAGGTCAGGTTTAGTTTTTAGACTACGTAATCAATTCATTGATAGTATTATTGAAATCAATTATCTAAATTTAGACTCAAATATTTGGATCAACAAAACTAATATGGATGGATGAATATTCCTTCACGAATAGATCCTATAATGTGACCAAATAAAATAGCTTTACATTCAAAAAGGTCTCTAACAAATTTTTAAATAAATTCAAATTTCAACTTATAGCTGCATTAAAATCTATTAGGTATTTTGGATTAACTCTAAACGGAATTTTAATGAGTTTGACTCGTAGGTCCAACCCACAGAGCTATTGATAGCCTTAATGAAAGCAGTATTGCAAATTTAAAAGTAACAAGAGAGCTCCAAAATATCTGCAAAATTTTAAGGGTATTAAAAAATTTTTCTTAAATTATATAATGTATTGTGTTTTCATTATATTGATAATAATATAATTTACTGTACTTTCATTTAAAATTCTTCAACTTATTATCATTATTTAGGCAATATTATGTTAACAATTTATCAATAAAAAAAAGTCCTAAATAGATTCCTAATGAGTCTCCAATAAGTTTTTTAAATAAATATAAAATCTAACAAATTATCCGATGAAGACTCATTAGGCATTCTGGATAGACTCTAAATAGATTTTTAATAAACTTGGTCTATGATTCTAATAGACCCGTGAGTCGTTTGCAACAGGTTATTGAAAATTTCAAAAGTTAAAGAGGAGATTTTAAAATTTTAAATTTTTTTTTATGGTATTAAAATTTGGAAAAATTTTCTATGTATCCTTATAAAGTAGTGGTATTTCATTTACACCTCTATAAAACTTCCAATATCCTATATACCCTCAAAAATTCTTTTTTTCTCAAACACACCTCGGTCTTAATAGTGTTAATTTTGACTATTAACTCTAACAAAAAGATATTAAAACTACCATTATACTCTTATTATTATTATTATTATATATATATATATATATTAATCTTTGAAATGTAAAAAATCGCTAAAAATCTGATGAAAATTCCAAATATCATAAACAAGTTCAAAAATACAAAAAGCTTATAAAAAACCCTTTGAAAATATAAACAAGACAGAAAGCATCATCAAAGTTTAAAAAATCATAAAAAATTCTAAAAGTATAGATAATCACAAAAATCCCTAAAAACACAAAACAAAATAGCAAAAAAAATACTGAAAGCTTATAAAAAAAGCATTGAAAGCATAGAAAATCAAAAAAAAATCTTTAAAGGATAAAAAATCACAAAATCCCAAAAATTAAAAAAATCACAAAAAATTTTCTTAGAAGTTTAGAAATCGCACAAACTCCAGTAAAAGTATAGAAAATCACAAAACCCCTAAAAATATAAAACATCACAAAAAATCTGTAAATTTCAAAAATTGCAAAAAAAAAATTTATAAATATAAAAATCATAAAACTTTTAAAACTATATAAAACCGTGAAAAATCGTGAAATTTCAAAAAAATTCAAAAAATTGCTAAAAGTTTAAAAAATTATAGACAAACACTTGAAAGTTTAAAAATTCATAGAAAATGGTTGAAAGTTCAAAAATCACAAAAAACCTAATGAAAGTTCACAAAATTGCCATTGAATATTAACAAGAAAAATCACAAACCATTTAATCATATCTATCTTTGTAAAAATAACATAATTACTATTAAATATGTAGTATCCATTGAATGTCATAAAATGAAATACAGGTGTAAACAAGCTAAGCCAAGATAACCCCAACTCGAGCAAGGCTCGATCTTAATTGAAATTTAATTTTTTAAATTTAAATTTAATAATTATTTCCAACTAATTCATATAAAAGATTATTTCAAAAAATAATATTAAAATAATAAATTAAGATCATCACATCTAAAAATAAAAGGGAAATATAATTTTTAATATGTGATGATTATTTTAATATAAATATTTTAAGAATTATTATAATATAAATTACTTGAATGTAATTATTGAAATTATTTTTTAATATAAATTTTAATTGAGATTGAGCTCCTCGAGCTGATGATTCTAAGACCAAGCCGAGTCGAGTTCAAGCTAGGGTTAGCTTGGCTTAACTTATTCATACCCTTATTTTATGCTACATTTTTTTAATGTTATTTTTGTGAAAATATACATGATTGAATGGTTTCTGTTATTTTTTGTAAATATTTAATGATAATTTTATGTACTTTCATGAGATTTTTTGCAATTTCTGAAGCTTTAGGTATTTATGTGATTTCCTTCATTGTCAAGATTTTTTGTGATATTTTGAACTTTTAACGATTTTTGTGATTTATGAACTTTGAGAGAGTTTTCTACGATTTTCTATACTTTTAGTAATTTTTTTATAATTTTCTTGAGTTATAAGGAGTTTTCATGATATTTGAACTTTTAGGAGGTTTTTCGTGATTTTGTACTTTTAGAGGTTTTTCTATGATTTTTTGAAGAGCAAATTTTCTGTATATCCATATAAAGTAACAGTATTTATCATACATCCTTGTGAGTTTTTCAATATCCTATATACACAGGAAAAATTGTTGTTTCTTCATCAAATACTCCACTAAGTTAACGGTGTTAATTTTTGAGATTCAATCTAATATAAAAAAATATTAAAATTATCATTATGCCCTTATTTTATATATCTATATAAAAATATATCTTTTATGAAAACCCCATGACATTCAAAAAATTGCTAAAACTTTAATAAAAATTTAAAAATGGTAAAAACTACCTGAAAATATAGAAAATAATAAAAAACCACTTGAAAGTTTAGAAAATAATAAAAAAATTTGAAAGTATAAAAAATATAAAAGCCTCTAAGAATACAAAATAATTTAAAACTCCTAAAAATATAAAAATTACAAAAAATAATGAAAGTTTAGAGAAGTATAGAAATCGTAAAAAAATTCTAAAAATACAAAAAATTGCAAAACTCCCAAAAAATAAATAAAATCACAAAAAATATCTTGAAAGTTTAAAACTTGCATAAAAATTTCGGAAAGTATAAAAAATAACTGAAGTCGCTTTGAAAGTACAAAAATTGAAGAAAGAAATATTAAAAATATAGAAAATCATAAAAACTCCTAAAAATATGGAAACCCATAAAAAAATCATAAGGTTCAAAAAAATTAGAGAATTTTTTGAAAGTACAAAAAATCATAAAACTACTAAAAGTATGTAAAATCACATAGAACCCTAGAAGTTTAGAAAATTTCAGAAAAATTTCTATAAATTCAAAAAATCACATAAATTACCTAAAAATATAGAAAAGGAAAAAGTTTTTATATACCCCTATAAAGTAATGGTATTTCCCATACACTACAACAAAAGTTGCAGTATCTTATATACCCTCGAATTTTTTTTTCAAATACTCCTACACCTTAATAGTACTAATTTTAACTATTAACTCTAATGAAAAAAAATAAAATTACCATTATGTCCTTATTTTTATATAACTATATAAAAAATATCTTTTATAAAAAACTCAAAAAAAATTAAAAATAGCTAAAAATCTAATAAAAAATAAAAAAATATTAAAAAACCACTAAAAAATAGAAAACTTGCAAAAAAAAAAACTCTCAAAAAACATAGAAAAAGACATAAAACCCCTGGAAGCTTAGAAAAATTAAAAAAAAAAATCTAAAAGTACAAAAAATATAAAAAATCCCCAAAATAAAAATGTTTATAAAAAAACTTTTACGAATACATAAATTACAAAAAATTCTGAAATTTTAGAAAATTACAAAAAAAGCCTTGAAAATATATAAAATCATAAAATAATCTAAAGCATAGAAAATCACAAAAACCCCAAAAATAAAGAAAAATCACAAAATTTACTTGAAAGTTTTGAAATCATAGGTTTTAAACCCCCAAAAAGTATAGAAAATCATTGAAATCAATTTGAAAGCATAGAAATTGAAGAAAAGTTATTATAAGTATAGAAAATCATGAAAACCCATAAAAATATAGAAAATCATGAAAAATCAGTTCAAAAAATTGCAAAAGTTTTATGTAAGTATAGAAAATCTTAAAACCCATTAAAATATATAAAACCACAAAAAATAGGAAAGGTCAAAAAATTAAAAAAATTCTAAAAGTTTGAAAAATCATAGAAAAACCCTTGAAAGTACAAAAAATAACAAAAAATTCTAAAAGTTTTAAAAATCACAGAAAAACCCTTGAAAGTACAAAAAATAACAAAAAATTCTAAAAGTTCAAAAATATCATGAAAATTTCCTAGAACTTAAGAAAATTATAAAAAAGTACTAAAAGTACAGAAAATTAAAAAAATCCCCTGAAAGTTCATAAAATCAAAAAAACTCCTGAAAGTTTAAAATATCACAAAAAATTTTGTAACTTCAGAAAATAACAAAAAATAATTAAAATTTTAAAAAGATATAAAACCCCATGAAAGTTCATAAAATAGCCATTGAATACTTGCAAAAAAATATCACAAACCATTTAATCATGAATATTTTTATAAAAATAACATAATTATCATTAATTACGTAGCATCCATTGAAAGTCATCTTATGAAATAGCGGCATAAACAAGCCAAGTCAAGCTAACCCTAGCTCGGGCAGCTTGATCTCAACTACAATTTAATATTTAAAAAATTAATTTTAATAATAAAATTTAGCTAATTTATATTAAAATAATATTTTAAAAAATTAATAATAAAATAATGAATTAACATCATTATAGCTAAATATAAAAAAGTAATTTTTAATTTTTAGTATGCAATGATGTTAATTTATTATTTAATATAACTTCTTTTAAGAATTATTTTAATGTAAATTAGTTGAAAGTAATTATTGAAATTATTTTTAAAAATTTAAATTTTAGTTGAGATTGAGCTGCTCAAGCCAATGATTCTAAGGCTGAGCAGCAGTCGATCTAGGGTCAACTTCGCTTGACTCATTCACACCGCTATTTCATGCTATAATTTTTTTATGGATAGTTGGTAATTATGTTGTTTTTACAAAAATACACATGATTAAATGGTTTTTGATGTTTTTTGTAAATATTCAATGATAATTTTACGAACTTTCATGGATTTTTCCATAATTTTCTAAAGTTTCACGTACTTTTTGTGATTTTCTAAAGTTTCAAAATTTTTTTGTGATATTTTGAATCTTATGAGTTTTTGTGATTTTATGAACTTTGAAAATTTTATGTGATTTTCTATACTTTTAGTAACTTTTATGATTTTATTAGGTTTTGTGATATTTTGAACTTTTAGGATGTTTTTGTATCTTTTGTACTTTTAGAGATTTTTATGTATTTTTTAAACTTTTCAGGTATTTTTCTATGATTTTTTGAATTTTTCGAAAATTTTCTAACATTTTTTGAACTTTACAGATTTTTTTGTGAGTTTCTATTTTTTAAAGGTTTTTGTGATTTTCTATACTATTTGTTTCTTTAGTTTCTATACTTTCAAGGCAAATTTATTGATTTTCTATTATTTCAAAGGTTATTGTGTGATTTCTAAACTTCCAAGGGATTTTTTGTTATTTTTTATATTTTTTGAGTGTTTTGTGATTTTCTATGCTTTTAGAATTTTTTTATAATTTTTTATACTCTCAGGATTTTCTTTTCTAAACTTTCATTATTTTTTGAGATTTTTGATATTATTAGGTTTTTATATATTTTTTTTGTATCTTTTGTATTTTTTGTACTTTTTGATTTTTTTTATTTTTTTTGAACTTTCAAGGGATTTTTTATATTTTCAAGGAGTATTTTCATGAATTTTTCATATTTTTAGATTGTTTAATAAATTTTATGAATTATTATTATATTTTTAGCATTGTTTAAGCTTTAAGAAATTTTTTACAAAATATATTTTATATAGATATCTAAAATAAGGGCATGATGATAATTTTAATATATTTTCGTTTGATTTAATGGTAAAAATTAACTTTTTTACGTTAGAGGGGGGTATTTAAGAAAATTTTTTTCAAAGGTATATAGAATTTTCTAACTTTTTATAAGAGCACAGAAGAAATTCCACTACTTTACATGAATATATAAAAAAAAATTTCTTAAAATTTGAAAAAATTATTAAAGAATTCCTGAAATTTTCTGAAATTCCTAATCAACCTCTCATATTTTTCTAAAATTCGAAATTAGTCTCTGCAATAATTAACTTTCTAAATAAATATGTGAGTTTATTATTGTTTATAAATATTATATCTGATATATAAGTACTTGATTTCATATATATAAATATTTTACCTCCTATACAAATAATTTAAGTGTTTACATATCAAATAAATTTTTTATATCTATCAGATACAATATTTGTAAATATGATAAACTCACACCTCAATCAACAAAATTAGTTATCTAGTTACTAATTTTGAGTTTAGGGACTGATAAGGAATTTCATAAATATGAGTGGATGATAAGAAAAATAAAAAAATTTAGAAATTTTTGGTAATTCTTCCTAAAATTTTTCCAAAACTATATTAATTTACTGTGTTTTCTCGTGAAAAGAATAAAAATAAAAATGTGACAGATTTATAACGATACATAAAAATCTCTATTGCACGGCCTGAACAGAAGTTCCTCAACTTATTCTCATTATCGACATTATATTGACAATTTATCAACAAATGTTATTTACAATTACAAGCTTTTTGGGAATAACCCAAATGCTGTACTGTGCATTACTGTATCTGTCTGGGGAGTAATATACAAAAATATTTTTACAAATAAGCCATTGTAATTTGGCCTAATTGCAACTCCTAGTGCTCTTCCGAATCAAGCAGGAGCTCTCGGACGGCGCACTGCGCCTCGGAGCGACCAATCCGGGCAACAAACGGGTGGCGGAGCAGTTGCGCCACCGTCCACCGCTCCCTGGGCTCCTTCTTCAAGAACCTAGACAAAAAATCCCGCAGCTCAGCCGAAGCCGCTGCCGGCATCTCCGGCGGTTCCCTGAGGCAGATGGCCCACATTAATGCTGCCCAGTCCGGCTTTTCCCCTTCGGGCAACAAGGGAAACCTCCCCATCGTCAGCTCCATCAGCGTCACGCCCAGCGCCCAGACATCGGAGGCGAACCCGTCGTACCCGGCCCCGTCCGGATCGAACCTCTCCGGACTCAAGTAAGCGCAAGTGCCGACGTAGGAGACGCACCGATGATCGAAGCCCCGCTGTACTATCTCGCCCACCCCGAAGTCCGCGATCTTGACTTCGCCGGAGGTGCTCAGAAGAAGATTCGCCGGCTTGATGTCGCGGTGGACGATGCGGAGAGAATGTAGGTGGGCGAGCCCGAGGAGGGTCTGGAAGGCGACGCCGGCCACGGCGGCTTCTCCGATCGGTCTGCATTGGCGGCGACTGCGGAGGATGAGGGAATCGAGCGAGCCGGAGTCCATAAGCTCAAGGAGGACGGCGTAGTCGCCGCAGGGGTAGGGGACGGCGCCGCGGAAGCCAACGACGGCCGGGTGGTCTCCAACGCGGCGGAGGATGTCGACTTCCTGTGGGGCGTTGAGGATCTTGAGGGCGAAGATTTCGGAGGTGCGTCGGTGGCGGACCTTGTAGACGGTGCCGCCGTTTCCGCGGCCAAGAATCCCAAGCCTTTCGAAGTCGGCCAGGCAGTGGTCGGAGTTGGAGGAGGAGGCAGGGGCGGCGGAGGGAGCAGGAATGGGGAAGCGGGAGGCGCAGCCGGAGAAGGAAGGGAGGTACTGTAGTGTTAGGTGGGGGAGCCTCCGTTCGCGGACGGCAGCCATGAAGAAAGAAAGAAGAATTGGGGTTAGGGTTCTTATACGGAGGCCAATGCGATTTGAAGAAACGGGAGAGTGGGAGTTGCCAGCGTTTTATAAGCTTGCTTGCTTCCAAAGTTGGAGGGAAGAAGACCATCTTCCATTCGGTAAGGGCGAAATCTTGGTGATGGAATCGGATGCTTTGAGATTCGTGGTTTTAATTAGATTATTATTATAAGCGTATTAAGTCATGATTATTAGAAGCGGATAATTGTAGACCTGATCAGCCGCTTTTAATTTCCACCTTCTGCTAATTTAGTTGGATTCGATCCATTAATCGGGTTAATAGGAGTGGAAGTGATTTATGTTTGGTGAATCGGAATCAATATTATAAAAATGGTTTTTAACATGATCATAATAGTAAATCTCAATTACTTAAAAAAAAATTTGAAAAAATGGGTCGGAAGCAGAACCGGAGAAGTTCTCAGTTCGATTTAATCCAATTTGACCTCTCGGTCAAACCGGACGGAAGGCGATGATTTGTTAGCTGTTAATATATATGTTTTTCAATAATGTTATAAACCATTCTTTGTATAATTGGCTTTGTTTTTCATTTATATTGGTAGGGTTAAGGGTTTAAATTTAGGTGACAACAAATTTGTTTATGCTTTTACTATAGATTGTACCGGACCGGTGGACTGTACTGGGAAACTAATCAGTTCCAGTCCAATTCGATTGGACTACCGGTCCGGTCTGGTCCGATCCTGACAACATTGATCCGGATTTAGCCGCGGCTTGCACCGACGATAACGAGCAGGACCGCTGGATCTGGATCCAAATCCGACATAGTACATCAGATTTGAACAATTAGATGTAAATCCAACAGTTTGGATTCGTTTTTACCATTATAGGCTTCTGAATTTGATAGATGCATATTGTATACCGAATTGGACTATCTATTTTCTTGCGTCTATAATAATCTTTTGGATATTTACTATAAATAACCCTATGAATTTGCATTACTTTATACAGCCCTAACATATCGATTATTTTGTGAATTTTTAGTAATGAATTATCTGCTTTATTAAAAATTTGTAAAAAATTATCTATCTTATCACTATTAAGTAAAGAACCACTTATTTGATATTATAAATATATAAAAAATCGCATCAATTAAAATATTTTAAAAATAATTTAATTTTATTAATTATATTAATCTAAAAGATTAAATTATGTTTATTTGGGTTGATTTTGGACAACCGGTTCACAATTATCAGACAATCATCTTGACAAAATTAAAATTTAAATTCTCATTTTCATAAAATCGAATAACTAATCATTTATAAAAAATAAAATAAGATAATTTATTTCTATATTAATTTAATAATTATTTAAACTAAAATCAAATGAGAATAATTTAGTGTTTTATAGTAATTTTAATTTGTAAAATCGTATTAAAAATATAATTTTTTATTATTTTAATCGAGGTGATTTTTTCAATTTTGTAGTATAACACAAGTGTTTTTTTGCTAATAATGATAAAATAGGTAATTTTTTTATAAATTCATAATAAATCGAGTCGTTTTTTGCTAATAATTCTTATTTTGACAAGAAACTTTTCACTCAAGTTTCACTCTTTTGTGGTAGATTTTATCAGATAATTTGTAATTTCACTAATTTTGTAGATTTTTATAGTATATATGTATATATTTGGTTTGATTGACATATAAGATTATGAGTATAATACATTGAGGTTTTTTAAATTTTGACTAAAACCAAAATGTTTCAAGAATTTAGTATATTTAAATTATAAAATATCTAAAATCGTCAAAATAAGATCACAAAAACTTATCTGAAAATCAAAACTTAAAATTTTAGAATACATACATAACCAATAAAGTATAGAAAAATTCAAAAATAATTGAATTATAGTCTATTTCTCTTTTGTGTTGACAAGTAATCCCCTAGTGACTCACAGCTTCAATTACTGCAATCCATTTATAGTTTATCTTAGGGGTTATTGTAAAAATTCTTAATTTATCTTCATAAATTCTATTGACTTAATTAAATTGAAAGTAGGTCTCAGACTCGTAAGATTTTTTTTCCCATCTGACCAAGATTCAGATTTGCTAAGATTTCTTCCCATCCAGCCTGGATTCGGATTCAAGTTCAGATCCATATGATTCATATTCTGATTTGGGTATTGATTTTCTAAAAATTTTGGAAATAGATCCAGATTTGATTGTTGTTCTTATCGTGGATCAAAATCCTCTCTAGCATCGACATCCGCGCTTCAATCCACAATGAAGCCCACTCCGGCATCCACCTTGTGGCACATCCATCCTGGCTCCAGCCTCTTTGTTATGAGAGTCTGATTCATTACTATTTTTGGTCTAAAAGTCTTCTTAAGATTAAATTCATTAGGTAATTTTTCTATCAACCTTCAAGAGAAAAGAACCATGAATAAGATTGACAAAAACTATTCAGTAGTAGCCACTTTAATGCCCAAATCAGTTATAGTAAAAAATAAAGAGTAGATCTAAGAAATGTACATTAGTCCCTTACCTCAAGGGCTACTCTAACATTTATAGTGGATGAAGGTGATTTGGAGTATTTGAGATTTCTTGATCTCATCCATGATACTTGCCAAATTCCTCATAATCATCTGTGGTGAATCCTGAATTCTTCATAATTGTATCTTGGAGGATGAAATATTCACAATCACTCAACTTGCTAGGCACATTGTCAATATGTCAAGATTGTCGAGCTTCATGACTTATCTTAGAGTGACTCCTTATTGGATTTACTGAGTTGCAAATATCCTAGAGATAAGTTCATCTTGGGGACCTTGGTCTTTCCTACAGATTGTTCAATTTTTGAACTCTAACTTCAATTGTTTAGCCTAGTTAATTTGATTCTATGTATTATCAATTTTTTCAACTGTGAATGTCGACTCTCTAAATTCGGGTGCCAAGTTAGTTCTGTCTTAACCAAATTAGTGTATTATTTTGAAAATTGAGCCACCACCATGCCACATAATGCAAAATTAGGGTTTGCCCCTTCTCGAAATTAGTGTCGAGGTGCCGATTTAATCATCGAGATCATTGAATGCTGACACATGTTGCTCATAATTCTGGAGATAAATTTAAACTCTCACCTTTTGGTATTCGACAACTTGGATTGGGATACATAAAGGCCATCCATCAACTTCGTCCCTAACTTTTATTTCTTGATGCTCAGATTTCCAAGCTCCTTTTCGACAACTCTATTTTAGCCTCCAATCTTTCACTTGCAATGGCTTCTTAAAGTTCTGCTCCCACCATTAGAAAAGACCATTCCAACGTCTGTGGACATTGTGGCAGCCACGCATGCTCCCACTATTGCAGTATTTGTTCTTGGTGTCACCAGGCCGAGTTCGGTGATATCCTATGGTAGCATTCCATCCTCTAGAAGGGTGGTTGCTTCCGTAGCTCTTCTAGTACAGGTGGGTCAGCCCCCTAGTATCCGAAATATTAGTTGGCCAACGTTCACCACTGCCTCTCGGGCTGCCCAAGGGGCCAAGGCTGTCGCACCATCTTCGAATAAGCCTTCCTATTGAACTCTTTTCTTTTAGTTTAGTTAGCTAGGTGACTCAACGTAAGTTAATCCTTAACTCTCTTGGATTTAGGTCTAACTCAGGTCTCGTATATGAACAAGATCTTAAAGAAGAAAATGGGGGCTCCTTGAGATGCTTCTCAAGTTTTCCCAAGGAAGAAACATAGCTACAATGAGGGTGGCTCCTCATCTCCTACCTCGGTACCTGAGGTATCTCTCAAGAGGAAGGTTCACCTGAGAAGGGTAGCAGTCTAGACACTAACCGAGAGGAGAAGAAGATATGGAAGCGAGTTGGTCTTCCCACCCTAATAGCCAAAACTTGGGGAGGCAAGGCCTCCAGTTTTCAATCTTCAACATTGTTGGCTTAATTGTGTCTCGAATTCGGATTTTCTGGAGAGTCTTAATTATATTAGAAAGTAATTTAGTGGGTCTAATCCTTATCTGAATTTATCTTCTACTAGAAAACTTAAATTAGTAGATGTCTTATTTGAGTCAGTCTTTTATTTTGACTCAAACATAATTAGGCCACATCTATAAATATCCTATTTATGTAAGGGTTTTTATATAAAGTGAGAGAGAAAAATATATAGATCAATACTCTTAAAATATCTTATGAAGGCTAAACTACTTAGTCTCTTGTGAGAGTTGGTGATATTGGAGTTTCACCTCTATTATTGTAATCTTCTCTTCTTTTTCTCATCAATACAATATTCTCCGAATCGTCTTCACCACATAAATATCTTGTGTACTATTTTTTTTCTGTTCTTCTTTTACATCGTGAATTGTGGTGGAATCGATATTTATCGCTACAAGTGGTATCAGAGCTTGGTTCAATATATTTATTATGAAGTTCGATATAGAGAAATTCAATGAAAATTAAGGATTTTCTATTTGGCAAGTAAGAGTTCGTGCAATTCTTAATCAACAAGGGTTGAAAAACACATTGGAGGATGTCAAGGCTGAAAATATCACCGAAAGTGTCTAGAAAAATCAGAAATCTAGTGCACATAGCACAATCATCCTCAATCTTATCGATGAGGTACTCTATCCATTTCTTGTTGAAACATCACTTTTAAAGCTATGAAAAAAGTTGGAAAAATAATATATAAGTCTTTCTCAAATTGAGTTTACTTAAAGCAAAAGCTCTTCGATTTTTGAATGAGAGAAGATACGAATATAGTTAATCATCTTAATGCTTTCAATAAACTTGTCTTTCAATTATTAAGCATTGATGTTAAAATTAAAGATGAAGACAAGACAATTATTTTATTATCGTCTTTATCTCCTTCTCTTGAGAATTTAAATACTACTCTCATGTATGGTAAGGATTTGAATTTGATGATCTTTTTGCTATCCTTCTATCTAATGAATATTTAAAAAAGATTGAAGGGGATGTGTCGCACTCAAAACATTGATTATCAGAGGTCATACCAAAGAAAAATCAAAGACAAGTCATTCTATATCCAAATCCAAAGATATAAACTGCATATATTGTAAGAAGATGAGATATATAATTAAAGAGTGTTGGAAGCTTAAAGCAAAGAAAGAAAGAGAATCTCAATCTAAAGAGCAAGCCAAAAAATAAGTGTCAGTTGTTGAAGGGAGTTCTGATGATGATTATGGTAATGTTCTCTCTATGAGTTCTAATTTTGATCGTTACCATGATACTTGGATTCTTGATTTTGGTTGTTATTATCACATGTGTCCTAATAAAGATTATTTTGAAGACTATAAGTCCTATGATGATGGTTTAGTTTTGATGGATAATAACAAACCATGCAAAACTATTGGAATTGGAATAATCAAAATTAAGATGTTTGATAATATTATTAGAACTCTTACTGACATCAAACATGTTCCTGATTTGAAAAAGAATTTGATCATTTTGGGTGTTTTAGATTTTGTTGGTTATAAGTATTCTGTTGAAGGTGAAGTTCTTAAGGTTGCTAAAAGCTTATTGATAGTGATAAAGGCCTAAAGTATGGAAATTTGTATGAGTTAGTAGAAAAAACAGTTGAAGGTGGAGTAACAATTTCTCAAACTTCTTCTTCTGATATGACCCACTTATGGCATATGCGTCTCAGTCATATGAGTAAGATAGGTTTAAGTGAGCTCAAAAAAAAAAAAAATTACTGAAAGACCTCAACTCATGCAAATTAGATTTCTACGAGCATTATCTTTATGATAAACAGTCTAAGATAAAGTTTGACATAAGTATTCATTGCACTAAAGGCTTAATTAATTATATTTATTTTGATGTGTGGTTCTCTCCTATTCTATCAAAATTTGGTGCTCGTTATTTTATCAGTTTTATTAGTGATTTTTTCAGAAAAATGTGGATTTATTTTTTGCATCACAAAGTAGAAGTGTTTTCTATTTTCAAATGGTGAAAAGCTTCAGTTGAAAAAAGGATTGGCAGAAAAATCAAATCTATCAAAAGTGATAATGATAGAGAGTACAAATTAACAGAGTTTCTCGAATTCTATGAAGATAAAGGCATCAAACGCCACTTTACCATCCCAGGAAAATCTCAATAAAATGATATGGCTGAAAGGATGAGCAGAACCTTGTTGGAGAAAGCACGTAGTATGCTAGTACAGTTAATCTTGACAAAGATTTTTGAGTAAAAGTAGTCAATATAGCATATTTCATTGTGAATTGCTCTCCTCAGACAGTCATTAATTAGAAAAATCCTGAAGAGATATGGACTGGTCAACCTACAAATTATTCTTTTTTAAAGATTTTTGGTTGTCCTACTTGTGTGCATATTGTCAAGAATAAGTTAGATGCACATTCAAAAAAAATGTATTTTCTTGGGTTATGCCAAAGGTGTTAAGGGTTATCGTTTGTGGGATCCTACTATTTCAAATGTAATTATTAAGAGAGATGTAGTACTTGATGAAAGTATTATGTTAAAATTTCTCAAGAAAGGTCCCAGTAATATAATGCAAGTGGAGGTGGAGCATGTAGTTCCTTCAAAAAAAGATATTCAGGGTATACCCAACTCTCAATAAAATTTTAAAAATTAAATTTTTAAGAAGACTCCACTTCGAAGATCTCAAAGAAGTATAAAACTACCTGAAAAGTATGATTTTGAAGATATGATAGCTTTTACGTTAATTACTGACAATGGTGATTCTTCTTCCTATAAAGAAGTAGTGTAGGATAAGAATTATTCTTAGTGGCAAGCTGGTATGAATGAAGAGATGGATTTCCTTCAAAAGAACCATACTTGAGATCTGGTGAAATTACAAAAAAGTAAAAGAGCAATTGGTTACGAGTGGGTATTTTTGAAGAAAAAAGATTTCTCTGAGATAGATAGTGTTAAATTCAAAGCCCGTTTAGTTGCAAAAGGGTATTCACAAAAGGAGGATATTGACTTTAATGAAATTTTCTCTCCTGTGGTTAAACACACATCTATTTATTTTCTACTTGCTTTAGTTATTTTTCGTAATATTGAGTTAGAACAGCTTGATGTCAAAACTACCTTTCCGCATGGAGAATTAAAAGAGCATATTTTTATGCAACAGCCTAAAGGGTTTATCTAATAAGGCAAGAAAAATTTTGTCTACAATAATATTGGCTTATGTTTCGATAGGAACACAATTCAAGAGGCCAAAACTGTTAGCTACATCGATTCATACTATGCTGGAGACCTTAATCGACGATGATCCCTCACTGGTTATCTTTTCACTCTTTGTGGAGGACCTATTAGTTGAAGGTATATCTTACAGTCAACTGTGATATTATCTATAATAAAATCTGAGTATATGGCAACTACAGAAGCCATTAAAGAAGCTCTATGACTAAAAAGATTGGCAAGTGAAGTTGATTTTTCTCAAAATATTCTTCCTATCTTTTGCGATAGTCAGAGTGTTATACACCTTACGAAGAACCAAATGTACCACGCCAGATCAAAGCATATAGATGTCTGATTTTAATTTATTCGGGACATTATTGAAGACGACGAGATTTCTTTATAAAATATTCATACCCCAAGAAATCTTATAGATATGTTGACGAAGGTAATTCGGATTGATAAGTTCAAACTCTATTTAGACTTGATCAATGTTCAAAGTCATTGATCCTGCCCCATGAGGTAATGGCAAAGACATCTATTGAAGATTCAAATTCAAACAATAAGAGGATTCGAGACAAGGTAGAGATTGTTGGTTTAATTGTATCTCGAATCCGAATTTTTCAGAGAATCTTAATTATATTAGAAAGTAATTTAGTGGGCTTAATTCTTATCTGAATTTATTTTTTACTAGAAGACTTAAATTAGTAGAAGTCTTATTTGACTCAAACACAATTAGGTCACATCTGTAAATATCCTATTCATGTAAGGGTTTCTATATAGAGTGAGAGAGAAAGACATAGATCAATACTCTCAAAAGGTCTTGTGACGACTAGGCTACTTAGTCTCTTATGAGAGTTGGTGATATTAGAGTTTCGCCTCTATCGTTATAATCTTCTCTTCTTTTTCTCATCAATAAAATATTCTCTGGATCGTCTTCGCCATATAAATCTCTTATGTGCTATTTTTCTTTTTTTTATTCTTCTTCTACATCGTGAATTGTGGTGGACATCGATATTTAGCGCTACACAACATTATCATGAAGTGTAGGGGGTGCTTTGCATGTGCCTGGTAGCTCACCTTCTCTCCTTGGAGGAACCTCCTCTACTGGAATTTCTTGAGTACACTAAGCTGGAAAGGAGCCTGTGGATCTTAGTGTTGAGGAGTTCTTTGGCTCGAGCCTCTACCTTCGTCCAAGATCTTAGATTGCCTAGCTTCGAAAATGAATTCTTCAAGAGTGGAGCTAAGACTATATAGACGTAAGTGTTCTCTTTTTATCTCCCTTTTTATACTCTTTCATAAATATAGTGATTTTATCAAACTTATGAGTCAATTTGTAGGTGGTAGAATTTTTTCATCTAGCTAGATGAAAGTACTTTGGTGTGAGGAATCTCAAGACTTAACTCAATTTCTTACTTAGCCAATCAGGACTCTACCCATGAGAAATCTAAGTTTGGTAGCAATTATAAAAGGCCTCGCAACGAGTCTTTAACTCAGATCCACAATCCTTAAGAGCAAAGAACATGATTTGATCTTATTATCACAAAACTCAACAAGTTTCATAGCAATTCAAAGGTCATGTAAAGACCATGTTGGGCATGAGCCCTTCTTGCTGTGACGGGTTCTCAAGAGGAGTCCTTATTCATTGGACCACCCATCCTCTATTTGACTCCCTCCGTGGCCAAGGTAGATATATACAATATGACAGCAAGCTAGTATGCCCTTTATACCCTAGGTAGGTGTATAGCCTAGGGCTGAAGTCTTACATCTTGGGTAAATATCTGGCCTAGAGTCAAGGTCTTATGCCTCTCATAAGGTTGGGACTTTGAGTCAAGGCTTGTACCTCAGGTAGGTGCACAACCTAAAGCTAAAGTCTTGTACGTCCAGTAGGCACATAGACTAGAGCTAAGGTTTTATGTCTCAAATAGGCATGTAGCCTACAGTTAAGGTTTGGTGTCTTGGATAAGCTTAGGACTTATAGTCGACATCTTGTAGCTTGGGTAAGTTTAAGACCTAGGGCCAAGCTCTTGTGCCCCTGATAGACACATGGCCTTGAGTTGAGGTCTTGTGCCTTTACATGCCTACTTGTGCCTTAGATAAGCGATAGCCTAGAAATAAGGTTTTGTATCTTGAGTAAGTTCAAGACTTAGGGTCGAGGTCTTGTGTCTTTGATAGACACATAGTCTAGAGCTGAGGTCTCTTATCTCAAGTAGGCAAGTAGTCTAGAGCTGAGTTCTTGTGCCTCAGATACGTGCATTGCCTAAAGATGAGGTTTTGTTTATTGGATAAGTTCAGGACTTAGGGGTGAGGTCTTATGCCTTGGATAAGCACGCAACCTAAAGTTGAGTTCTTGTGCCTCAAGTAGGCACGTGACCCAAAGTTAAGATCATGTATCTCAGGTAAGTTTAGGACTTAGAGCTAAGATTTTGTGCCTCAAATAGACACATAGTCTAGAGCTGAGGTCCTATGCTTGAGGTAGGCACATAGCTTAGAATTGAAGTTTTGTGTCTTGAGTAAGTTCAAGACTTAGAGCTGAGGTCTTTGTGGTTATCTTTTTTAATAATTATTTGATATTGCTAGCAAAAGACTATGGCTTTACTTTAGAGAAAAAAAATCTTCATAGGTTGTTGACATGTCAGGTCCTTGGCAATGTTCTACCATCTGAGTGCTCAAGTTTAAATACTCAAGGCATTACAACTTGACTAATTTTGTAAGGTCTTTCCTAGTTCGAGAATAATTTCCTTGAACCTCACTTAATAAGGCCAGCATAGAGAAGCACCTAATCACCTAATTGTAATATTTGGCTCCAAACCTGGGAGTTATAGTACCAATCCACCCTTCATTGGTATCCCATTACTCTCACTTAAACCTTCTCCTAAACCTTGAGGAGGAGATACTTTTTGGCTTAATGGCTTTTATCATTTAATTTGGGATCATAACTTTTGGTTCAGAGTGAAGCAAGGCTGATCTCGACAGATATGATTGCTTTAACTTTGTAAGCCAACATAAGCGGTGACTCCCCTGTAGTTGCTCGTGGGGTAGTTGGGTTGGACCATAAGATGTGTGGTAGCTCCTCAACCCAACCTCCACTTGCTTTCTCAAAGCACTTCTTCAGCCTTTGTCAATGAAATTTGGTTTGTTACCTTAGCCAAATTGTTTGACTGGGGATGTGCCACTAGTGAATCTTTATTCGATGTAGAGGCTAATACAATATTCTTTAAATTTTAAGCTGTCGAATTGCTTTTCATTATCGATAACCAATATCTGAGAGAGCCCAAAATGAAAAATTGACAATTTTTTAGAGAAACTCCCAAATCATTTTTCTCAATAATTTTAGCCAAGGGCTTGGCCTCTACACACTTAATGAAGTAAACAATAATAACTACTAAGAACTTTTTCAATCCTAAAGCCAATGGAAGTGGACTTAAAATGTCCATCCCCTATTGGTTGAAGGCCCATGTAGTCTTCATTTGTTGGAGCTGAATTACTGCATTATAATACATCATGGCATATCGTTGGTGTTGTTTACATCTCAAGATGAATTTGGTTACTTTGATGACCATGTTTAACCAATAATACCCATGTCTAAGGAGCTTGTGAGATAGAGTTTCTTTGCCTCTATGACTCCTATATATCCATATATTCTTTCATGTATTTCTTGAAGTGTATATTCAAATTCGGCAATCCTGAAATAGTGGAGAAGAGGCTGAGCGAATAATCTTTTGTATAGGATTGAGTCAATTTTGTAACTCAAATTTGGATTTGAATTTGGCAAGAATTAGAAGTGGAGTTTAAGTTTAATTCATGATGGGTGAGGGTCCAATTTGAAATAAGTATGGGCCGAAATTTCAGAAACTAAATTGAACCTAAATGAGTAGGCGGCCCAATTTGAAATAGGAAAAAAAATAACTAGAAAGTCGAGCCCAGGTTAGCCTATGTTCGAATGATTGAACATTAGAGATTTGGGCATCCAAACCTCACAGATAGGTGCAATCTACAAATTCAGAAATAAATTCTTCGAATCCATAAAAAATTAACAACATTTTTTAGACAATAAAGGTTGTAATCTTGAAATATATTAATTTGGTATTCAAATATGAAGCTTATGGCAAGAGAATACTCATCAAATCTCCAATTCGGTCTAGTAGGATCCAATTCAAAATAGAAAATAATTGAAAAATATCAAGACCAAATTAACCCATGTTTGGATGATTGAACCCAGAGGATCGAGTGCTCGAACCTCATAGACTTCTCTTTATATTTGATCCGTGTTTAGGCAACTAAATGCCAATGGTTTGGGAGCTCAAACCTCGCAAATTGAAAGTAATACATAAAAATGAAAATTAATCTTATTGAACCCATCAAGATTGACAGAAATTTCAAACAAGGATAGTGTAATTCCAGAATATATCAATTTGAGATTCAAATATAACGTTTATGGCAAGAATATATCCATCAAATCTCCCACTCAAATTCTAATAACTCAAATTGGAAATTCTCTCAAAGCCCTATAAAAAGGGGCTAGGGCATACAAATTTGATAAGAATTCATAGATGATCCCTGGGCAAATTCTGCATGAATTGAAGAAGAAGTTTTGAGGAAGATCTTATCATGTAGGAGGAGAGTAAGAAGGCATTAATAAGGGATAAAAAATATTTAAGTTGTTATTTGTTTCTTCATCTTTTCTTTCATTATCCCCCTTTTTTTTGTCCCTTGTGAGGCCTTTATTTTCTCGTGCTTGTTGCTACTATTGCCTCTTCTTTCTCAAGGCTTGCGGCTACTCACGACCTTGCTCTCCAGCAACCATCACACATTTGAAACCCATTATAGGCCTCTCTCTTATTTGTCAATCTTGTTGCCATTGGCAGCTTCGCACTGGCAAATCCCCATGAAAAATATGGCTATCCATGGATCCTTCATATGATAGAGGATTACAACACCGAGGCGACTTAAGGTCCTTTTATTTGATGACAGATCTTCACTAATACCATGGCCACCTATAGCCCTTCGCATGATGGACCTTCACCAATACTATTGTCACATGTGATGTAGAATGCCGGTGAACTTTTGTCACCACCATAACTATCCGCTATCCTGCTTACCACCACGGTGTCATCTTGGGACTTCCCCATCAGAGTCTTAGAAGAAGGATCATCGACAAGAAACTCTTGGGTTAACAATAGAACAAGAATAAAGGCACAAGAATAAAACCAAATAAAATACAACAAAGTACTCTTATAAATGATTTAAGACTAGTCTGTGGTCTCTCCTAATAACCGATCTGACTAAGAGTTAGCCTACAATCTTGCTCAAAAGTCAAAAATGGTTTAGTGTCAGTTTGTGATCTCGCTTGACAACTAATTTGACTTAGGACTAGCCTGCGGTCTAGTTTGAAAGTCAAATGACTTAGTCAATTTTTGATCTCGTCCGACAATCAAATCGATTTAAGGCTATCCTATAGCCTTATCCGAAAGTTAAACAGTTTAGGATCAGCCTATAATCTCGACTGACAATCAATCAACTTAGGGCCAACTTGTTGTCTTGCTCGAAAGTCAAGATGGTTTAGGGCCAACCTACAGTCCCATCTAACAACCAATCAACTTAGATAAAGTCTGCGGTCTTACCCAAAAGTCAAAATATATTAGGACTAGCCTGCGGTCTCAACTTATAGCTAATTGAACTTATGGCCAACCTGCAATCTCACCCGATAACCAATCCGACTTAAAGCCACTCTGCAGTTTTGCTCAAAAGTCAAAATGATTTAGGACTAGCCTACGATCTCATCCGAAAGCCAATTTGAACTTATAGCCAGCTTGCAGGCTTGCTGAAATGTCATTATAACAATTAGAGGGCTCTCTAATCAAATCGATTAATATGAATTGATTAAAGTGAAGTGACTCAATTACATTGAACTTAGATAGAGAAAATAGTTAAAATTAAATTAACTTAAATAGATCACCAAATGGATCTAAATTAATCAAATAAAATGGGCTAAGACTCAAATTGAACTAAACCCAAAATTCAAATTGAGTTAATCAAAATCAAACTCAAATCAGAACCATATTAGTCTAAATAAAACTGAATAGAGTCGAAATAAGTCCAGCTAGGTATACCGAATCTTCGGCAACATTCAAAGACTATGAAAAATGGGTGATATTATGATCCAAACCCAAAAAGGAACTAGTTCAAACCAAGGTTTAAGTTTCGATTTCTGGATAGATTTCGACACCTACCGAAACTAATACGTTTCAGTCATTTCGGTCTCGCTTCGGTCATTTTGATCCATTTCGATTTCAGTCAAATAATTTTTAAATTTTTTACCTAAAATTTGATTTTAAATTTAAAAATATTAAAATATATTAAAAATATGAAAAAAAAATTTATATGCACATATATTTTTAAAAGTATTATATAAATGTTTTGGTAAAAATAAAAAATATAAAAGCAAAATATAGCATGCAGGATTCGAACCTAGGTCATCTTTGACCCGAGTCAAGGTCTTAACCAAGGGAGCTAAACATGTCTCATAATATTAATACAATATATAGATATATATAAAATATAATTTAAAAAATAAAATCATAAGTACTGGCTGAAATGTTTTGGCCATACCCAAAACCAAAATGTTTCAGCCAAAATTAAAACATTTTGGCTGGTTTTTAAAACTCTAGTTCAAACAAAATTAAACTAAATCAAACTAAGTATCACTGGATGTGTTACAAGAGCCTCTAGTAGCACTCTTAGGCTTTACTCAACTCCACAAATAATGAGCAATGCTACTTCAAAATCAAAGAGACTAATACTAATACTCTAAAGACTATGGAATATTTCAGAGGTTAATGTTGATACCTCATAGGTTATAAAATACTTCAAATCAAAGAAGTTAATATTAATGTCTCATGGATTATAGAATACTTCAAATTCAAAGAGGTTAATACCAATATCTCATGGGCTATGGAATACCTCAGAGGTTAATACTGATGCTTAATAGGTTATGGAATGCTTCAAATAAAAAAGGTTATTACCAATAACCTATGGGTTATGGAATACCTCAAAGGTTAATACTGATGTTACATGAATTATGAAATACTTTAAACTAAAAAAGTTAATACCGATGCTCCATAAGGTATGGAATATTTTAAAACCAAATAGGTTAATATTGATGTCCTATGGTCTATGGAATGCTTCAAAAGTTAATATTGATGTCTCACGGGGTATGAAATACATCAAACTAAAAAAGTTAATATCGATGTCCCACGAGCACTTTAAAATTAAAGAGGTTAATATCAATGCTCTATGGACTATGAAATACCTCAAAGCAAAGAAATTAATACCAATGCCTCATAGGTTATGGAATATTTCAAAATTAAAGAGGTTAATACCAATTTCTCACAGGACATGCAATACCTTAGAGGTTAACACCAATGCTCTACTGGCTATGGAATACCTCAAGCCAAAGTACTTAACATCGATGCCCCACAGATTATGGAATACTTTAAATCCAAGGATATTAACATTGATGCCTCACGGGTTATGAAATATTTTTAACCCAAGGAGGTTAACACTAATGTTCCACAAGCTACAAAATTCCTCAAATCAAAGTGGCTTACACAAATGTCCTACATGTTACAAAATACCTCAAGATCAAAGAACTGAAAGTTATCATCAACACTCAAAATTATTGGAAACACTTTCATCCTTTTATGTCTTATTGAACAATACCATTGACATCTACTGAAGATTAAGTTAAGATCTAGCTGGGTCAAGATGTCACATGCTCTAGTGCACGAGAGTAGGGCGGCAGTGCCCATCGAAGATTCTTTCTCACTCCTCTCTTTTCTTTTCTCTTATTATTCTCATATTTTTCATAATTTCATACTAAAATTTATTGTAAAGTAAGGGTATACCATTTCTTATGCCATACACCATTTCTTAAAATCAATCAAATGATGGTTTATTCGTTTTTTTTTTGTGTCTCAATTTTGTTAGTTAGATTTCTCACTTTAGAAGATTTTTAACAATCATTGAAATAAGTAATAATAGGAGTTTGTACTTATTAAAAGTCAATATTTTTACAATACCTTATAGTGCACTTCAAATTAAATATACTTTGATTTGTGTATCGAGATTGCTCTCCAAAGTCTCTACCACTCTTAAACCACCGAAATCATTTTCATTAATTTTGGCATGCCCACTGGGACTTGACTTCTCATTCAAATGTAGAAACCTAGCTAATATAATAAAGACATTGAAAAGGTAGGATTACAATTGGAAACTGATTAATTATGTTCTCTTTTACAAAAGAAAGCATTGATATTAAAAAAGAGCATCTCCATCCTAAGGTACACCATCATCTTGGGGCTAGGATCGACTATGCATTTACCTCAGCCAACTAAAGTTTGAATCAAGTTCAGTACTATCTCTGTGGTCATCCAGTTCAAGAAGGCACCTGCTACTATACCAACTGAAACTGCTATCATGCAAGACAAGCCTACTTCTCACCTTTTATCAAGGGAAAAGAGACCCAATATTATCATTTCAAATGAGAAAGGTTAGTCTAATGGAGAGCTGGAAGTCATGTCTCAACCATCAAAG
Organism: Trichopus zeylanicus subsp. travancoricus; assembly: GCA_005019695.1. Taxonomy (NCBI): domain Eukaryota; kingdom Viridiplantae; phylum Streptophyta; class Magnoliopsida; order Dioscoreales; family Dioscoreaceae; genus Trichopus; species Trichopus zeylanicus. Next base: position 33,585 of record RXID01016915.1, read on the forward strand.
ATATTAGTCTTCTAGAAACTAGGACTAAAATGAAGCTCAATCTTTTATCGCCTCCACCCAACTCCTAACAAAGGGCAACCAAAAGTAAATTTAGACAAATACACGGATGAAAAAGAACTCATCCTGATTATCACAAGTCAAGGAAAATTTGCCAAGATTTTTAACTGACTTGGGTAACCTACCCCTCAAATGAAGTCAATCATTACAATTTCTACTTCTAATTTTTTTGCTCCGTTAAGAAATTTAGAGAAGGATAAAAGTAAATCACATGGGATACAATCTTACCTTAAGACTATGGCGAAGGGGTGAATTACCAAATACATAATAAGAGCTATCATAAGGTTGCAATCCAGCATGGGGACACACCAAAGGAGATCACCTACACTGTCAGAGTCATTTCTCATCATGATTTTGAGAGGGACTATGAGACTACACCCCAACTAGCCAAATGTAAAAGAAGGCTATATGAGTAAGACTTATTGATGAAGAAATCTAAGTGAAAAGGGTCCTTGTAGACTAATTGTTACTACCATGTCAAAGAAAAGGCATGCCGACCCATTCCATGAGCAAACTTTTGAATGAGGCAATTTGACTGATGGGAGAAGTTAACCTTGACCTAAAACCTCGACTTGACTCTCAAAACATGGACCATCATGTCCTGATAGAAGCTTTGGTCATAACTAAAAGCTCCAATCAAGAAGTTACTATAGAAATACTATAAAAGTAGCTAAGATATAAAGGAAGAGAAAAATAAAGCTCAAAAGAAGGTTATGGAGTTAATGAAAATGATGCTACAAATGAGCTAAAAGCTCAAAAAGTTAAAATGATCTCAATAGTTATCTCAAGTAGTAGAGATGGTGGAAGGTGCATCTCCTATAAATGAGATCTACAAAAATATGTGCCCATCATAAGTACCTCCTCCATCAGCAAGGATACCCAATGACTCATTTTAGGAATCTTTGATAATATGAAACTGCTAGCATACATATAATAATTGGTGCAACTAATGGTGGCTGCACATTTGAGACAAGAAAGTGAGATGAGTAAGATAAATGTCACTAATAAAATATGCCCTAGACATCACAACCGAGTGCTAGATCCCAAAAGATATACAGTGCCTAATTTCAAGCAGTTTAATAGCATGGGTAATCCTAAATAGCATATAGTCCATTTTTTGACTTTATGCAGATATTCAAATAATAGTCTCTAATTGTTACTCTGTCAAATTTTAATAAACTTGACAAAAGTAGCATTTGAGTGGTAAGTTTGTAACCAAAATCTATGCAGACTTGGATACAAATGAAAGAGATTTTTTGAATCAAATTTGAAGGAGTCAGTGATAAAGTGACCATTATAGACCTTGTCTTGATATCGAAGCACGATAATAAATCAATCCTGGACTATATCACATGGTAGAAAAATCTTAGCATTATGTGTGAATAACCCATGAGCTAATTTGACGTACTAAATCTAGTTCTTGTCAACATTAGGGGAGAGTGGATGACACCTTACTTAAGCATTTCTTCTATCCATACTTTCCAAAACCTCATTATGCAAGTCAAGAATTAGAAAGGATTGGCTTATCAGTCTTACCTAGTTCACAAAATTTTAAAATAGAAAAAAAATAAGGCGAAGCGTGGAGAATCTCCTAAGAATGTAAGGGCAATATTTATAGCAACCAAGCATAAGAAAACTCTGAACCCCACCTTAGACAAGAGTAATTATTAAAACTAGCTACACTTGGAGGAGATGGAAAAGTGGAACGATTCGATAATCTCCAATAAAGGTTTAGAAAGAAATATTCTTTTAAAAGAGAGAAAGAGTGAGTAAAATCTTTTAGAATGCCCTAAAATTAGGTATTCAATTGTGAGAATACAGAAGGCCGAATAAGGCTAATAAAAAGAGTCATCTAAACTACTATCTTTTTTACAGAATATTGGGTCATACCATTAAAAATTGCTTTATATTCAAAGATTGGATCGAAAAGTGGTACTAAGAGAATAAGTTGACTCTCTTGAAGGTAACCCTATTTAAAATGCCCATCAAATACATCAATTATATTATTATGTTTGAGACATATGAGCCACTTGCTGGACTCCGTTTTAGAGAAGAAGCACAATGCACACTTGATTAAGATCACCTATGGAAGATCCACATCTCTAAAATATTGAAAAAAATTGATAAAGAAGATGACTACAAACCCTAAAAGTCTTGGAATGGGAATAAGAAAAGCTTCATCAGAATAAGCTTCCCCACCTACTCAAGTCATCAAAAAGAAAAAGAATAGAAGCAAGAAAAATAAACTAGTTCAACCAGATGAATATAAACATCAAGAAATCAACCATCTAAGAATGCATCGATGTCATGAAAGAATAGGTCTAAGAAAAAAACCAAGTAACTCTCAAGAAGTTTCTCCCTGACAAACTTAGAGCTTCAAGTGTTTTTCTATAATTTTTTAAAATTTTAGCAATATTTTTGCACTTTTTTGAAAATGCATGGTTCTTTGTGATTTTATATATTTTTAAGGGTTTTATTATTTTAAATTTTTGCAGAAATTATTTTGTAATTTTGTGAACTTTACAGATATTTTTTGATTTTTTTTTGTTTTTAGGAGATTTATGATTTTCTATACTTTTTTTAATTTCTATACTTTTAAAATGATTATAGAAATTTTCTATCTTTAGGGGTTTTTGTGTGATTTCCAAACTTTCAAGAATTTTTTTTCTTTTCTTAATTTTTGGGGTTTTGCAATTTTCTCTCCTTTTAGGATTTTTTTTGAGCTTTTCTATACTTTCACTACCTTGTATAATTTTCTAAACTTTTAGAATTTTTTGTTATTTTATTATATTTTTAGGGATTTGTGATTCTTTGTACTTTTCGATTTTTTTTAATAAATTTCTAAACTTTTAAGCGGGTTTTTTCTATCTTTTTCTAATTTTAGAGGGGTTTTTACAATTTTTTGTATTTAATAAGATTTTTTTTTTATGTTTTTTTGAATTTTTTAGATTTTTTAGCGATTTGTTTGTTTCAAGCCAGGTTAAGATATATATATATATATATATATATAATATATATATTGATGATTAATTTTTAATTATCCTTTGTTAGAGATTAATAGTCAAACTTAACATTGTTAAGACCAACGGTGTTGTATTTGAGAAAAAAAATTAAAGAAATTTTCAACGATATATAGGATCCTTGGCAGTTTTGTTAGAGTTATATACTTTATAAGAATTATATAGAAATTTTTCCAAATTTTAATACCTCACATAATTTTTAAAATTTTTAATCTTCTCCTCTTTAACTTTTGGAAATTCAATTAGCATTCTTATACGAAGGTTGCAATGTTGAACCATGTCTCTATTGGGCTCATAGACCAAATTTATTAAAAGTCTATTTAGAGTTTGTCTAAGATGCCCAACGAGTCTTAATAGGACAATTTGTTGGATTTTAAATTTATTCAAAAAGCTTATTGGAGACCCATTGGGAGTCTATTTAGGATTTTTTTTTTGGTTGTTAAATTATCAATATAATGTTGCTAAAATAATGGGAATAAGTTGAGAAAATTTTTGATTGAAATAAAATTAAATTATATTATTGTCAATATAATGAAAAACCAAAATTTAAGAAAACTTTTTACTATCTTAACTTTTTTTAATATTTTCAAAATTCTCTTTTGACTTTTGAAATTTTCAATAATATATTTAATTAAGGCTAGCAATAGATCCGTGGGTTGGACTCGTGAGTCAAACTTGTTAAAAGCCCGTTTAGAGTCCATCCAAAATACCCAACAGATTTTAACGAAGCAACCTGTTAAACTTTAAATTTTCGAAATTTATTAGAAACCATTGGGAGCTTATTTAGCGTTTCAGAATATAAAGCTATTTTGTTTGGTTATATTATAGGATCTATTGGTAAAGGAATGTCCACCAATATTAGCTTTGTTGACCCAAGGATTTGACTCTAAATTTGAATAATTACCTTCACTAATGTTGTCAATGAATTAATTAATAAAATATTCATACAAACTAAAGATGAGGGAGATAGTTCTCCATTAGTATTTGAGATTCTGGTAGAGCTATTAATGGTTCATGTGGTCCATAAGCTTGACTTAACCAAATTGAAATTTTCAGATTTGAACCTAGATTTTTCAGGATTCAGGTTAGATTTATGTTGACTTAGTAATGTCTTAAATTTAGATTTTTTTGGAGAGTCCTAATCAAATTAGGATTCATATTAGGAAGTGATTTAGTAGCCCTAATTTTTCTCCGAATTTATCTTTTACTTAAATACTTAAATTAGTGGGCCAAATAAATCTTGTACTCTAATTCAAATTTAATTAGACCACTCCTATAAATACCTTATTTATCTAAAAGTTTCATATACTAAAATAAATAGACATATATCAAAACTCTCAAAATGTCTTATAATAGGTAGGCAAGTTAGTTTCTTGTGAGGGTTGGTGATATTGAAATTTTGTCACCAATAATGTAATCTCATCTTCTTTCACATCAATAAAATCTCCTCTAGATCGCCTTCGTCTATGAAGTAGGTCGCAGATCGAATCACGTAAATCTCTTATGTACTATTTTTCCCCCTTTCCTTTTCTTATTCCACATCATGACTTATGGTGAATATTCATTCTTCCGTGCAACAAATTGATATCAGAGTTTAGTTCAAGATGTCTACCGTCAAATTTAATGTAGAAAATTTTAATGGAAAGCAAAGGTTCCCTATTCGATAAGTAAGATTTTATGTAATCCTTACTCAACAAAAGTTGAGAAACATATTAGAGGATGTCAACCTGAAAATGTTACTAAAAGTATTTGAAAAAATTAGAAAGCTAGTGCGCATAGCACTATCCTCCTCAGTGTCACCAATTAGGTACTCTGGTTGTTCCTCAATAAAACATCACCTTCAGAGCTATGGAAAAAATTGGAGAAATAATACATGAGTAAGTTTATTTTAACTGAGTTTACCTAAAGTAGAAACTCTTCAATTTTTGGATGAAATAAGGTACAAATATAATTTATCATCTTAATACTTTTAGTAAATTTGTCTCTCAATTATTGAGCATTGGTGTTAAATTAAAGATCAAGATAAGATAATTATTTTATTATCATCTCTACCTCCTTCCCTTGAGAATCTAAAAACTACTTTTATATATGGTAAGGATTTAAAATTTGATGATATTTCTACTATCTTTCTATCTAATGAATATTTAAAAAGGATTACAGGAGATGAGTCACACTAGAAAGTACTGATTGCTAAATGTCGTAATAAAGAAAGATCAAAATCGGGATATTCTAGATCCAAATCCAAAGGAAATAATTGCAAGTACTATAAGAAAATGGGATATGTAATTGAAGAGTGTTGGAAACTCAAAGTAAAGAAAGAAAAAGAATCTCATTCTAAAGAGCAAGCCAATGAACAACTGTCAATGAAATTCTGATGATGTCAAGGTAACATTCTCTTGCTAGTTCTGATTTTGATTGTTATTGTGATACTTGAATTTTTTTATTTTGGTTATTTTGATATAACTCACTTATAGCATATGCATCTTGGACATATGAGTGAGCAAGGCTTAATTGAGCTCAACAAAAAAAAATATTGAAAGGTCTCAACTCATGTAAATTAATTTCTGTGAGTATTATCTTTATGGTAAATAATCTAAGGTAAAGATTAACACTGGTATTTATTACAGTAAAAGCTTAATTGATTATATTTATTATGATGTATGGTGTTCTTCTATTCCATCAAAATTTAGTGCTCATTATTTTGTTAGCTTTATTGACGATTTTTTTGGAAAAGTGTGGATTTATTTTTTGCATCATAAAGTTAAAGTATTTTATATTTTTCAAATGATGAAAAACTTCAATTAAAAGAAGAACTGGTAGAAAAGTTAGATACCTCAGAAGTGACAATAGCGAGAAGTATAAATTAACAGAGTTTCTTAAATTTTGTAAAGATAAATGCATCAAATGTCATTTTATTATCCCATGAAGATCTCAACAAAATGGTATATATGAAATGATGAACAAAACTTTATTGGAAAAAGCACATAATATGCTTAGTGCAACCAATCTTGATAAGGATTTTTGAGCAAAAGTAGTCAATATAACATATTTCATTGTGAATTACTCTCCTTAAATAGCCATTGGTTATAAAACTCCTAAAAAGGTATCAACTGATGAGCCTACGAATTATTCTTCTGTGAAATTTTTTTACTACACTTCTTATGTCCATTTCGTTAAGGATAAGTTAGATGCACATTCCAAAAGGTGTAAATTTTTTTTTTGTTATGCCAAAGGAGTTAAGGGCTATCATTTATGGGATCTCAATAGTTTTAATATAATTATTGAAAGAGATGTAGTGATTAATGAAAGTATTACATTAAAATCTCTCAAGAAAAGTCTCAGTAACACAATTCAGGTAGAGGTAGAGATTGTACTTCTTCCACAAGAAGATATTTAGGGTATGTCAAACTCTCAAGAGAATTTTAAAAGTTAAGTTGAAGTTTGTGGAGGATTTCGCTTTGAAGTCCTAAAAGACGCATAAAGCCATCAGAAAGGTATGGTTTTGAGGATGTGATAACTTTTGCTTTATTTATTGATAATGGTGGTCCCACTTTTTACAAAAAAGTAGTGCAGGATAAGAATTTTTTCAATAGCAAATTTCTATGAATGAGGAGATGGACTTTCTTCAAAAGAACCATACTTGGGACTTGGTGAAATTGCCAAAAAGTAAAAGAGCAATTAGTTTCAAGTAGATATTTCAAAAGAAAGAGGTTTCTTCTGAAATAGATGGTGTAAAATTTAAGTCTCATTTAGTTGTAAAAAGGTATTCATACAAGAAAGATATTGACTTCAATGAAATTTTCTATCCTGTGATTAAACACATATTTATTCATTTTCCACTTGTTTTACTTGTTTTTCATAATCTTGAGTTAGAATAGCTTGATATTAAAATTGCCTTTTTATACGAAAAATTAAAAGAGCATATTTTTATGAGCAGCTTAAGGTGTTCATTCAAGAAGGTAAAAATATTATGTCTATAAATTAAATAAGTCGCTTTATGGTTTGAAATAGTCTCCAAGATAATGGTATAAAAGGTTTGATAATTTCAAATTGGAACAAGGTTTTATTCATTACAAACATGCTTGTTGTATCTATTTTAAGATGCATGCCGATAACTCATCCATGATATTACTTCTTTATATTGATAATATACTTATTGCTGCTAAAGACATATCTCTAATTAATGATTTGAAGTATAGAATAAAAAAAAATTGAGATGAAATATTTAGGTTCTACAAGAAGAATTCTCGATATAGAGATTGATTGGGACCAGAAGCATGATAAGTTATGACTCAAACAAAATAAGTATCTGAAGAAGATTATTTCTTGTTTTGGCATGCAAAATTCAAAAACTTGTTAGTACACTTTTGGCAGCCCACTTCAAACTTTCAACTCAATTGTGTCCCTCTACAGCTGAGAAGCATGCATACATGAAGAACATCCTATTTTCAAGTGCTGTTGAAAGTTTGATATATGCTATAATGTGCACAAGAGCTGATATTGCATAAGCAATCATTGTTGTTATCTGTTACATGACAAATCTAAAAAAAATATCGACAAGCTGTGAAGTGGTTATTGAGATATATTAAATGTACTCTTAATATTGGTGTATGTTTCAATAGGAACACAATTCAAAAGGATAAAATTATTGGTTATATTGATTCATACTATACTGAAGACCTTGATCGACAATGATCCCTCACTGATTATTTTTCACCTTTTATGGTAGCCCTATTAGTTGGAAGTAGACCTTATAGTCAACTGTAGCATTATCTACAATAAAGTCTAAGTATATGGGGAGTTATAGAAGTAGTCAAAGAAGATTTATAATTAAAAGATTTGTCAAGTAAAATTTGTTTCTCTCACGATATTCGCCCTATTTTTTGTGATAATCAAAATGTCATACACCTTGTGATGAATCAGATGTACCACATCAAATCAAAACACATAGATGTCTGATTTTACTTTATAGGGGACATTATTAAAAGTGGTGAAATTTCTTTACAAAAGATCTATACTTTAAGAAATTATGAGACATACTAATAAAGGTGATTTCGATTGACAAGTTCAAGGTCTGCTTGGACTTGATCAATATTCAAAGTCATTAATCTCATCCTATGGGACAATAACGAAGGCATTTGTTGAAGATTTAAATTCAAAAAAAAAGAAGATTTGAGTTAAGGTAGAGATTGTTGACTTAGTAGTATTTTGAATCTGGATTTTCGGAGAGTCTTAATCAAATTAGGATTCATATTAGGAAGTAGTTTAATAACTCTAATCTTTCTTTAAAGTTATTTTCTACTAGAAGATTTAAATTAGTAGGCTAAATTAGTCTCTTACTTTTATTCAAATTCAATTAGACCACTCTTATAAATGCCTTATTTATCTAAGAATTTCATATACTAAGATAAATAGACATAAATCAAAACTGTCAAAATATCTTGTAATGGCTAGACAAGTTATTCTCTTATAAAAGTTAGTTATATTAGAGTTTTATTTCAGTCATTTTAATCTACTCTTCTTTCTCATCAATAAAATCTCCTCTAAATCACCTTTATCTGTGGAGTATATTAGAGACCAAACCACATAAATCTCTTGTATACTATTTTTCCTCATTTTTTCTATATCGTGAATTGTAGTGGATATTCATTCTTTTGTGCAACATATTCATACCCAAAAAATAATAAAATTAGATAGGCTTGACCTAAAAAAATTAGGATAGAATATCATGTTCAAAATTTGAATATTAAGTTTCAGACTCAAACTTGGACTTGCTACGGGCCTAGCTTGGCCCATCTTGATTACACCGTAGATTTAGAATTAGAGCTGACAATGAATCGATAGCCCAAAAGCCCGACCTTGCTTGAAATTTTCAGAATTGGGCTTGTGTTCTTCAGACGTAAAGTTGGACTTCCGAAAATTATTAAAAAAATGAATAGGTTCAAGCCTAGTCCGAAAAAATTAGTACACTATTTTTGGCTGGGGTCGGATTCAAATTAGAATAATGTACTTTAGACTTGGGCTCAAGCTTGGTAGGGCCCTGAGTCCATCTCATCTCCATTACACCCTTATTTAGGATCATATTAATTAACCTTTACGCTATCTTGACATCTATTATTTGAATAATTGTAGGTTGGATGCATCCACTAATTTACTTTTTGGCACCACATTAGCATATCATTAGAAGTAATGAATGCATACAAATAGAATTAAGCATGAATTGCCAAGTAATAATGGTCAATGTGTATGCTTATCTAGGGTTAACATGACAATATTTGATTTTATATAGAGTCAATTACATATAACTTTTTGAAATCTCATTAAATTATATATTTCTTTTCCAAACTTAAAAAATTATATGTAAGTCCTTCAAATTTTGCCAAATTGTATGTTTCCCTTCAAACTTGAAAAATTACATATAACTAAAATTTTTTTCAAATTTCATACTTCTCCTTCAAACATAAAAAAATTTAATTTTTTTTGCATTACCAAATATATTATAAAAATTTCATCTGATATAAATTTATTATTAGAATTAAGAATATTAGGAGGATATATCATTCAATGTCATTCAGACAAAAATAAAAAAAGACAAAAATACCACTGACTTAGTTAGAGAAGACTTTAGCGGTTAAGTCATCATTGTAAAAAACTCTCTCGTTCGATTGAGAGTTTTATTTCATATTCAATTTTAACTCAAAATATAAAATAACTATTTTTTATTCCTTGTTTGGTTTAAATCTGTTTTAGTCCAATCTCAAATTAAATTTAACAAATGTTTACATACAACCCTTTGCAATTTGCTCTATTTATAGGCAACCCCTAAGATTTTGGTATTTACTTATAACTCCCTCCTTTCCAATTTTGTAACCTACAATACCATGATTGAATTTTAATCCAATTCTAAAAAGAAAATCACTTTTGCCCTTGAGCCAATTTTCATACAAGTACTTAATTTTTAAAAATTTATATAAAATCCATATTTTATCAATAATTTATGAAAAATTCTTTAATTTCATTAAAATTTGCAAAAAAAGAGTTTTTTTAAAAATATGTAAGAATTCTCATTTCAAAAATTACAAAAAGTCCATATTTTTTGAAATATTTACAAAATATTTTTCACTTTCAAAAAACTGCAAAGATATCTCACTTTTATTAAAGTACAAAAAATCTTCATTTGTCATAATTTTGCAAAAATATTCTCATTTTATTAAAAATTTACATAAAATTCATCATTTTTAAAAAAAAATTATAGAAGCATCCTCTCTTTATTGGAAATTTGTAGAGATACCAACAAATTTTTAAAAATTTAAGATAATATAGATTTTTAAAATTATTATAATATAAATTACTTGAAAATAATCATTGAAATTATTTTTTAGTATAAATTTTAATTGAGATTCAGCTGCTCAAGCTGATGATTCTAAGATTGAGTTGAGCTCAAGCTGGGGGTTAGCTTGGCTCAAGTAGTTTACACCCTTATTTTATGCTATATTTTTTATGTTATTTTTGTAAAGATATACATGGTTAAATAGTTTCTGTTGTTTTGGTAAATATTTAATGACAATTTTATGAAATTTCATGGGATTTTCTATAATTTTCTAAAGTTTTAGGTATTTTTTTTATTTTCTTAATTTTCAGGGTTTTTTGTGACAATTTAAACTTTTAGGGATTTTTATGATTTTATGAACTTTGAGGGAGTTTTCTACAATTATCTATACTTTTATTAATTTTCTATAATTTTTCTTAAGTTACAATGATTTTCGTTTAAGTAACTTTAGGGAGGAGGGCGGGGGGGGGGGGGAGGGGGGGGGGGGGGGGGGGGGAGGGGGGGGAGGGGGGGGGCGGGGGGGGGGGGGGGGGGGGGGGGGGGGGGGGGGGGGGGGGGGGGGGGGGGGGGGGGGTGGGGGGAGGGGGGGGGGGGGGGGGGGGGGGGGGGGGGGGGGGGGGGGGGGGGGGGGGGGGGGGGGGGGGGGGGGGGGGGGGGGGGGGGGGGGGGGGGGGGGGGAGGGGGGGGGAGGGGGGGGGGGGGGGGGGGGGGGGGGGGGGGGGGGGGGGGGGGGGGGGGGGGGGGGGGGGGGGGGGGGGGGGGGGGGGGGGGGGGGGGGGGGGGCGGGGGGGAGGGGGGGGGTATAGGGGTGGGGAGGGGAGGGGTGGTGTGGGGATGGTGGAAAGGTGTGGGGAGGGTGCGTGGGGGGGGGGGGGGGGTAGGGGAGGCGGGGAGGGAGGGAGAGGTGAGAGGGGGGGTGGAGGTGGGAAATGGCGGGGAGGGGGAGGGGGGGGTGGGGGGGGTCGGGGGGGGGGGGGGGGGGAGGGGGGGGGGGGGGTGGGGGGGGGGG
>RXID01016916.1:0-30104 GCA_005019695.1 Trichopus zeylanicus subsp. travancoricus
CAGCAGCAATTGTAGTAGTGGTCATAGTTGTAGTATTTATTATTGAGTAGTAGTTGTAGTAGTAGTGGGAAGAGGAGCAGAAGTAGTAGAAGTCGGTGTTGTAGTAGTACTTGTAGCAGCAGTAGTAGTAGAAATCGTAGCAGAAGTATTAGTAGTATTAGTTGAAGTAGTAGTAGTAGCAATAGTGGTAGCAGTTATTATAGAAGGTGTAGGAGTTATAGAAGTTATATGGGATATTTTAGTAGTTGTAGTAGTAGCGATCGTAGTAGTAGAAGAAGAAGCAGTTGTAGTAGTAGCAGTAGTTGTAATTGTAGGTGGAGGAGTTTTAGTAGTAGTAGCGGTTATAGTTGTAGCAGTCACAGTAGTCATAGTAAGTGTTATCATTATTGTAGAAGTAGTAGTAGTAGCAGTAGTATTAATATTAGTAGCAGTAGGTGTAGGAATAGTAGTAGTAGTAGTAGAAACAGAAGTAGTAGGAGTTGTGGTAGTAGTAGTACTAGTAGTAGTAGCAGTACTAGCAGCCATAGCAGTAGGAGTAGTGGTAGTTGTTATAGGAGTAGTAGTAGTGGTAGAAGTGGTGGTAGTAGTAGTAGTAGCGGTAGTAGTAGTGGTAAAAGTTGTTGTTGAAGCTATAAGTAAGGAGTAGTAGATAGTAGGAGTAGTAGTAGTAGTGTGGCAGTAGCAAGTATTATTGTGTAATAATAATAGGTATGTAGGAGTATTAGTAGAGTTAGGTTCGAAGTAGTTGTAGTAGCAGTGTAGTAATAGTAGCAGTAGTAGCAGTACTAGAGGTAGTAGTAGAAGTATTAGTTGCCATAATGCATTAGTAGTAGCAGCAGTTGTAGTATTAGTAGTAGTAGTGGTATCAGTAGTAATAGGATAAGTAGTTGTTGTAGTAGTAGTTGTAGTAGTTCAAGTAGTAGTAGTTACATTAGTAGAAGTAGTAGTAGTAGGAGGAGAAGTTTTAGTAGATATACTATTAGTAGTAGTAGTATTATTTGTAGTAATAGTAATAGTTATAGGAGTAGTAGTTGTGTTAGTAGTAGTTTTAGTAGTAATGTAGTTATAGTAGTAGCTGTAGTATTAGTAGAAGTAGTAGTTGCAGTTGTAGTAGTAGTAGCAGTAGCAGTTGTAGCAGTAGTAGGAGCAATATTAGTAGTTGTCATAGTGGCAGCAATAGTAGTAGTTGTGTTAGTAGGAGGAGGAGTAGTTGTCATTGTAGTAGTTGTTGTTGGAGCAGCAGGAGCAGCAATTGTAGTGGCAGAAGTAGTAGTAGTAGTAGTAGCAGTTGTGGTGGTAGAAGTTGTTGTAGCTATAGTATTAGTAGTTGTGTTAGGAGTAGGAGTAGAAGGAGCAGTAGGAGTAGTGGTAGTTGTTGTTGTTGCTGCAATAGTAGTATTATTTATAGTAATAGTAGTGGTTGTAGGAGTAGTAGTAGTTATTGTAGTACTAGTGTAGTAACTGTAGTAGTAGTGGTAGTAGCAGAGGTAATTATAGAAGCAGTAGTTGCAGTAATGGCAAAAGTAGTAGTAGTAGTAGTCATAGTATTAGTACTAGTAGTGGTAGCTGTAGTAGCAGTAGTAGTAGGATTAGTAGTAGTAGCAGTAGGAGTAGTAGTAGTAGTAGTGGCAGTAGTAGTAGTAGAAGTAGTTGTTGTAGTAGTAGTAGCAATAGTCGTAGTAGTAGTAGTAGTAGTTTCAGAAGTTTAAGTAGTTTTATTATTAGGAGTAGTAGTTTTATTTGTAGCAATAGTAGTAGTTGTAGGAGTAGTAGTAGCATTAGTAGTAGTAGTTGTAGTAGCAGTGTAGTTAGAGTACCAGTAGTAGTAGTATTAGAGGTAGTAGTAGCAATAGTATTTGAAGTTGTAGCAGCAGCAGCACTAGTAGTTGTACTAGTAGTGGTAGTTGTAGTAGTAGTCGTAGTAGTAGCAATAGTAGTCGTTGTGTTAGTGGGAGGAGGAGTAGTGGTCATAGAAGTAATTATTATTAGAGCAGTAGCAGCAGCAGTTGAAGTTGTGGTAGTTGCAGTAGTAGTAGTTGTTGTTGCAGTAGTTGTAGTAGTGGTAGTTTTGTAGCTATAATATAATAGTAGTAGGAGAGAAAGTAGTAGCAGTAGGAGTCATAGTGGTTGTAGCAATAGGAGTCATAGTAGTTGTAGTAGTAGTAGTAATAGAAGTAGTAGCAGCAGCAGTTGTTGTTGTAGTTGTAGCAGGAGTGGTATTAGTAGAAGTAGTAGGGGAAGTTTTAGTAGTTGTAGTAATAGTAGTAGAAGTAGCAGTAGTAGTGGTAGTAGTTCTAGTAGTAGGTGGAGGTGTTATAGTAGTAGTAGCTATTATAGTTGTAGTAGTTGCAGTAGTTGTAGTTGTAGTCATAGTAAGTGTTGTCGTTGGAGTAGAAGTAGTTGTAGTAGCCATAGTATTATAGTTGTGGTAGTAGTAGTACTAGTACTAGTAGGAGTAGCAGTGGGAGTAGTAGCCATAGTAGTAGGAGTAGTAGTAGTTGTTGTAGGAGTAGTAGTAGTGGGAGAAGTAGTAGTAGCAGCAGCAGTAGTAGTGGTAGAAGTTATTGTTGTAGTTGTAGTAGTTGTTGTTGTAGTAGTAGTAGTAGTAGTAGTAGTAGTAGTAGCAATAGGAGTAGTAGTGCCAGTAGTAGTTGCAGTAGTAGTATTATTTATAGTAATAGTAGTACTTGTAGGAGTAGTAAGTGTGTTAGTTGTAGTTGTCGTAGTAGTAGTGTAGTAACAGTAGCAGTAGTAGTAGTAGTAGAGGTAGCAGTAGAAGTAGTAGTTCCAGTATTGGCAGTAGTAGTAGCAGTAGTAGTAGCAGTGTTGGTGGTAGTAGTGGTAGTTGCAGTTGCAGTTGCAGTAGTAGTAGGATTCGTAGTAGTAGCAGTAGGAGGAGGAGTTGTAGTAGTAGTAGCAGCAGTAGTAGTTGCTATAGTAGAAGTAGTAGTAGTTGAAGTAGTAGTCGTAGCAATAGTAGTAGTAGTAGTTGTAGTTGAAGTAGTAGTAGTAGTAGGAGGAGGAGGAGAAGTTTTAGCAGTTGTACTATTAGCAGCAGTAGTAGTATTTGTAGTAGTAGTTGTAGTTGTAGGAGTAGTAGTTGTTGTAATAATAGTAGTGGAAGTAGTAGCATAGTAGTCGTAGTAGTGGTTGTAGCATCAGCAGAAGTAGTTGTTGTAGTAGCAGTAGTAGTAGTAGTAGTAGTAGTCGCAGCAAAAGCAGGAGCAGCAGCAATAGTAGCAGTCATAGTAAGAGTAGAAGTAGTACTTGTAGTTGTATTTGTAGTAGTCGTGTATTAGTAGGAGCAGTAGTAGAAGTACTAGAGGTACTAACAGTTGTAGTAGTAGAAGTAGTAGTAGTTGTTGTTGTTGTTGTAGCAGTAATAGTAGTAGTAGTAGTAGTAGTAGTAGTAGTAGGAGTAGTTGTGGTAGTAAAAAGAGGAGTGGTAGTATTAATAGTAGTTGTGGTAGTAGTTGCAGAAGTAGTAGTAGTGTTAGTAGCAGTAGTAGTTGTTGTAGTATAAATAGTAGTGGTAGTAGTACTAGTAGTAGCAGTAGAAATAATAGTCGAAGTAGTAATAGTAGTAGTCAAAAGAGTAGCTGCAGTACAAGTAGTAGTACGCATGGTTTTAGTAGTGGTGCGAGTAGTAGTAGTGCTAGTAGTAGTTGTTGTAGTAGTAGTGTAGTTGCAAAAGCAGTAGTTGGAGTAGTTGACCTAATAGTAGTAGTAGATGTAGTAGTTGTTGTTGTAGTAGTAGTAATAGCAGTAGTAGTTGTTCTGACAATAGTGGTGGTTGTGGGAGTACCAATAGTAGTAGTAGTCATGGTAGAAGTAGTAGCAGGAGTGGTAGCAGTAGTTGAAGTAGTAGTAGTAGGAGTAGTAATGGTAGAAGTATTTGCATTAGTAGTAGTAGTTGCAGCAGCAGGAGTAATAGCAACAGTAGTAGTAGGAGTAGTAGTGGTAGAAGTATTTGCATTAGTAGTAGTAGTTGCAGCAGCAGGAGTAACAACAATAGTAGTAGTAGTTGTTGTTATTGTAGTAGTGGTAGTTATTGTAGTAGTAGTACTAGAAGAAGTTGTAGTAGGAATTGTAGTTGTAGCAGTAGTAGTAGTAGAAGTAGTAGTAGCTGCAGCAGTAGTTGTTATAGTAGTAGTTGTAGTAGTAGGAGTAGTAGTAGTAGAAGTAGTAGTAGTTGTTGTTCTTGTTGTTCTTGTTGTTGTAGTACTAGTAGCACGAGTAGTAGTAGCAAAAGTAGTAATAGTAGTAGTAGTAGTTTCAGGATTAGTAGTAGCCTCTATAGTACTTTTAGTAATTGTAGTAGTAGTAGTATTAGTAGTAGGAAAAGGAGTAGTAGTAGCAAAAATAATTGCAATAGTACTAGTAGCTGCAGCAGCAAGAGTAGTAGTTGGAGTTGGAGTTGGAGTAGTAGTAAAGGTAGTAGTAGTACAACAAGTTATAGTTGTCCTAGTAGTTGGAGTAGTAGTTGTTGTTGTTATTGTTCTCGTAGCTGTAGTATTGGTAGTAGTAGTTGTAGTAGTAGCACAGCAGTAGTAGTAGTTAGTCTAAGAGTTACAGCAGCATCAGTAGCAGCAGTAGCAGCAGTAGCAGAAGTAGTAATAGTAGTAGTAGTAGTAGAAGTGGCACTAGTAGTAGTCGTATAAGTAGTAGTAATTGTAGTAATACTAGTAATAGAAGTAGTAGTAGCTGTAGTGGTATTACAAGTAGTAGGGATAATAGTAGGAGAAGGAGTGTCAAAAATAGTAGTAGGGATACTAGTAGGTGAAGGAGTTGGAGTAGGTGTAGTAGTAGGAGGAGGAGGAGGAGTAGTAGTAGTAGTAGTATAGTTGTTGTTGTAGTAGTAGTAGCTGTAGTAGTAGTAGCAGTAATAGTAGTACTAGTAGGAGGAGGAGTAGTAGTAGTAATAGTTGTAGTAGTGGTAGTAGTTGTTGTTGTTGTAGTAGTAGTGTTAGTAGTCTTAATAGAAGTAGCAGTAGTAGTAGCAGTAGGAGTAGTAGTAGTAGTAGAAGTAGAATTAGTCGTAGTGGTAGCAGTAGTAGAAGTAGTGGTGGGAGCTATAGTAGTTGTAATCATTGCAGTAGTAATAGTACAAGTAGTAGTAGTATTTGTAGTAGAAGCATTAGTAGTAGTAGAAGTAGTAGTGTTAGTAATTGAAGTTGTAGTAGTAGTAGTAGTAGTAGTAGTAGTAGTAGTAGTAGTAGTAGTAGTAGTAGTAGTAGTAATAGTAGTAGTAATAGTAGTGTAGTGGTAGTAGTAGAAGTAATAGTAGTTATTGTTGTAGCAGTAGTAGTAAAAGTAGTTGCAGTACTTGTAGTTGTAGTATAATAGTAATAGCCATAGTAGTAGTAGTGGTACTAGTAGTAGTAGTATTAATAATAGTAATTGTAGTAACAGTAGTAGAAGTACTACTAATAGTAGTAGTAGTAGTAGTAGTAGTAGTAGTAGTAGTAGTAGTAGTAGTAGAATTAGTAGCAGTAATGTTAGTTGTAGTAGTAGTAGTAGTAGTAATAGTAGTAGTGGTGGTGGTAGTAGTACTTGCAGCAGCAGCAACAGTAGTAGTTGTTATTGTTGTTGTAGTAGTAATAGTAATAGAAGTAGCGGTAATAGTAGTAGTAGTAGTAGTAGTAAGAGTAGTAGTTGTAGCTGCATTTGTTGCAATAAGAGTAATAGTTGTAGTAGAAGTAATAGTAGTAATAATAATGGAAG
Organism: Trichopus zeylanicus subsp. travancoricus; assembly: GCA_005019695.1. Classification (NCBI taxonomy): domain Eukaryota; kingdom Viridiplantae; phylum Streptophyta; class Magnoliopsida; order Dioscoreales; family Dioscoreaceae; genus Trichopus; species Trichopus zeylanicus. The sequence continues at coordinate 5,725 of RXID01016916.1, forward strand.
TGGTGCTGGAAGTAGTAGTAGTAGTAGTAATTGGAGTAGCTACAATAAACCTAGTAGCAGTAGTGGTAGTGGCAGCAGAAGTATTAATAGGAGTAGCAATAGTAGTAGTAGCAGATGTACTAGCTGTAGTCATGGAAGAAGTAGCTGTGGTAGTACTAGTAGTTCTTGTAGTAGAAGTAGTAGCAATGTAGTGTTAGTAGTAGTTGTAGCAGTAGTAGTAGTACCAGATGTAGTAATTGTAGTTGTGATTGTGGTGGTAGTAGCAAAAGTAGTATTAGTTGTAGCAAAAGTAGTAGCAGTAGTAATAGTAGTAGGAGAAGCAGAAGTAGTCGCAGAACTTGAAGCTATTATAGTTGTAATATTAGTAATTGTTGCAGTGGTAGTAGTAGTAGTAGCAGCTGTAAAGGTAGTACTAGTAGTTGTAGAAGCAGTAGTGTAGCAGTAGTATCAGTGTAGAAGTAGTAGTAGTAGAGGAAGAAGAAGTAGAAGTACCTACAGTAGTTGCAATAATAGCAGCAGTAGCAGTAGTAGTTGTAGTATTTGCAGCAGTAGCAGAAGTAGTTGTAGTAGTAGTACTAGAACCAGTAGCAGTAGTAGTAGTAGTTGCATTAGTAACAGCAACAACAGAAGTAGTAGCAACAGCAGTAGTAGTATTACTAGTTGTGGTAGCAGTTGGAATAGTAGTAGCAGCAGCAGCAACAGTAGTAATAGCAACAGTAGCAGAAGTAGTAGTAGTAGTAGAAGTAGTAGCATTTGTCGTAGTCACAGTAGTAGCAGTTGCAGTAGTGTTAGTAGTTGTAGCAGTAGTTGCAGCGGTATCAATAGTGGTAGTTGTAGCCATCATAGCTGTAGTAGCAGTAATAGCATTTGGAGTAGTAGTAATGGTTGTAGAAGTAGTAGTAGTAACAATAGTAGTTGTAGAAGTGGTAGTTGTAGTAGCAATAGTAGTAGAAGCAATAGCAGTTGTAGTAGCAATAGTAGTACTAGCAGTAGTATCATTAGTTAGGGAAGTAGTAGGTGTGGTAGTCGTAGTAGCGACAGCAATGACCATAGCAACAGTAGCAGCAACGGTAGTAGTAGCAGCATCAATAAAAGTAGTAGTTGTTGTTGTAGTAGTAGTAGCAGCAGTAGGGGCAACATTAGTAGTAGTAGTAGTAGTAGTAATAGCTGTAATAATAGTAGCAATAGCAGTAGTAGTAATAGTAGTTGTAACAATAGTAGTAGTAGTAGTAGTTGAAGTTGTAGTTGTAGAAGTAGAAGTAGCAGCAGTTGTAGTAGTAGTTATAGGAGTAACAGTAGTAGCTACAGTAGCGGGAGTGGTAGTAGTAGTAGTAGTTGTTGTAGTAGTAGTAGTGGTGGTGGTGGTGGTAGTAGTCTTAGTATTGTACTAGTAGTAGTAATAATAGTAGTAGTAGTAGTAGTAGTAGTAGTATAGTACTAGTAGTAGTGGTAAACAATAGTAGCATCAGTAGTAGTAGAAGTAGTAGTAGTACCAGTACCAGTAGCGAAAGTAGAAGTAGTAGTAGCGAAAGTAGAAGTAGTAGTAGTTGTTGTTGTTGTAGTAGTAGTAGTTGTTGTTGTAGTAGAAGCAGAAGCAGTCATAACAGTGGTAGCCGTACTACCCGTAGTTGTAGCAGTAATAGCATTAATAGCAGAAGTAGTAGTAGTAGTGTAGTAGTAATAGTAGTAAAAGTAATAGCAATAGTACTAGTTGTAGCAGTAGTACTAATTGTAGTAGCAGTACTACAAGCAGTACCAGTGATAGTGTCAACAATGGTAGTATTATTAGGAGTAGCAATACTAGTAACAGAAGTAGTAGTAGTGCAATAGTAGTGGGATTAGAATTAGTTGCAGCAGAAGTATTAGCAGTAGTAGAAGAAACTGTGTAGCAGTAGTAGTAGTACTAGCAAAAGTAGTAACAGAAGTAGTAGTACTAGAAGTTGGAGTAGTCATAGTAGTGGTAGTGCTTGTAGTAGTAGTCGAACCAACATTTATAGTTGCAGCAGTAGTAATGGTAGTAGTAGTAGAAGTAACAGTAGCGGTAGGAGTAATAGTTGCAGTAGTAGTAGTAGTAGTAGTAGTAACAGTAGAAGCATCAATAGTAGTAGCAGAAGTCATAGAAGTTGCAGTAGTACTAGATGTGGGGGTAGTAGTAGTTGTAGTAGTCATAGTGGTAGTATAAGAAAGAGTAATAGTAGTAGCAGTAATAGTAGTACTAATAGTAGTAGTTGTAGTATTAATAGTAGTAGTAGGAGTACTAGTAGAGTAGTAGTTGTTGTAATAGTAGTAGTAGTAGTAGTAGTAGTATTTCTAGTTGTAATAGTAGTCGTTGTTGGAGCAGTGGTAGTGCTAGCATTAGTTATTGTAATAGTAGTAGCAGTAGCAGTAGTAGTTGTTGTAGTAGTAGTAGTAGTGGTAGCAGTAAAAGTAGTAGTAGTAGTAGTAGTAGTAGTAGTAGTAGTAGTCGAGTAGTTGTAGGAGTAGTAGTAGTCGCGGTTGTAATAGTAGTAGTAGTTGTAGTAGTCACACTAGTAGTTGTAGTAGAGGTAGTAGTAATAGTAGCAGTAGTAGTAATAGTGCTAATAATAGTAGTAGTAGCAGTCGTAGTAAGTGTAATAGTAGTTTAAGTAGTAGTAGTAGTAATAATAGTAATATTATTATTAGTAGTAGTAGTAGTAGGAGGAGTTGGTGTAGCATAGTAGTAGTAGTAGAAGTAGTAGTAGTGACAGTAGTAGGAGAAGTAGTAATAGTAGGAGAAGTATTAGTAGTAGGAGAAGTTGTCATAGCAGCAGTAGCTGTAATAGTAATAGCAGTATTTGTAGTACCAACAGTAGTAGTAGTATCAGTAATAGTAGTAGTAGTAGTAGTAATGGTTGTAGTAGTAGCAGTTGTAGCAGTTGTAGAAGGAGTAGTAGCAGTTGTAGTAGTATCGGTAGCAGTAGTAGTAGTAATAACAATAATAGTAGGAGATGGAGTAGTAGTTGTTGTTGTTGTTATCGTAGGAGAAGTTGTTGTAATAGTAGTATTTGTACCAGTATCACTAGGATTAGCAATTGTGGTAATAGTAGAATTAGTAGTAGTAGTAGAAGAAGAAGTAGCTGCATAAATAGCAGTAGCAATAGTACTCATAATAGTATAGTAGAAGTAGCAGTAGTAGCAATAGTCATAGTTGTAGACATAATAGTAGTGTCAGTAACAACAATGGCAATTATTGCAGTAGTAGTAGCAGAAACAGTAGCAGTAGTAACAGTAGTAGTGGAAGTAGTGGCAGTAGCAGCCGTAATAGTATGAATAGTAGTAGTAGTGCAAGTAGCAATAGTAGCAGTAGCAATAGCAGTTGTAGTAGTAGATGCAGTAGCAGTGGTAGTACTAGCTACAGCAGTAGTACTACTTCAACACCTATTACTGCTCTTGCGACTACTACTACAAATCCTACTCCAACTCATACTACAACTACAACTACTAATACTAAATTACAACTTCTGTTGCTACAGCTGATTCTACAACTACTATTACAACTACAACTACTACTACAACTAATACTACTATTATTACTACTCTTACTATTACAACTGCAACTACTACCCCTATTGCTACTGCTAGTACTACTCCTACAACTATTACTACTACTAGAACTACAACATCTACTAGTACAGTTACTACTACTATGGCTATTGCTACTACAACTACAACTCCTTCTACTACTGCCACTGCTATTACCACTACTACCCCTATTACAACCAGACAACTGCTACTATTACTACAACAACTACTACTGCTACTCCTGCTACTACTACTTCCACTACTACTCCCTCTACTATTGCTACTACTGCTACTACTACTACTCCTACTACGACTACTAGGCTTACCCCAAGAACTACTACTCCTATTATGATTACTACTACCACTACTGCTACTACTGCTACTACTAATACTACTACTACTATCACTACTTCAACTACTGCTATTCCTGCTCATACTACTACTACAACTCCTCCTTCTACTCCAACTCCTACTCCAACTCCTATTGTTACGACAACTCCTACTACTACTACTACGACCACCACCACTACTAAAACTACTAATACTTGTACTACAACTACTCCAACTCCGACTACTCGTAATACTACAACTACAACAACAACTACTACTATTACCACAACAACTACTACTATTACTACAATTACTACTACTGTTATTACAACTACTACTACTGTTACTACTACTACACCTGCTACTACTCTTACTCCTACAACTGCTACAACAACTACTACTACTACTGCGACTACCACTATTACTACTCCTACAACTGTTCCTACTCCAATTACTACTAATACTATGCCTACTACTATTACTACTACTACTATTACTACTAATACTTCTGCTGTTGTTGCAACCACTACTAATGCAACTTCTACTACAACTTCTACTCCTACTCCAACTCCTACTACTACTACTACTCCTACTCCTACTCCAACTACTGCTATTACTACTCCTATTCCTACTTTTGATACTACTACAACTGCTACTACAACTATTACTTCTACTCTTACTCTTACTCCTACTACTACAACTATAACTAACAATAGTATGACTACTACTACTACTACTACTACCACTACTCCTACAACAACAACAACTACTACTACCACTGCTACTACTACTACCACCACTATAAGTACTACTGCTATTGCTGCAACTACTACAATAACTACCACTAGTACTACTACTGCTACTACAACTACTACCACAACTTCTACTACTATTACTACTCCTACTCCTACTACAACGACTATTACTCCTACTCCTTCTCCAACTACAACTACTCCTACTACTACTCTACTACTACAATCGCTACTACTAGTACTCCTACCACTACTACTACTATTACTACTACTACTACTACTGATACTACTACTAAAACTTCTACAACTACTACTTCCAGTACAACAACAACTGCTACTGCTATAGCTACTACTACTACTACTACTACAACTATTACTACTCCTCATATTCCTACTACTACAACTACTTCTGCTACTACAACTACTAATGCTGCTTCTCCTGCTATTGCTACTAGCACTCCTACTCCTACTCCTGCAATTGCTGCTACAACTACTAATCCTATTCCAACTACAATGACAACTACTACCCCTACTCCTACTCCAACTACCACTACTACTCCTACTCCGACTGCTTCTACAACTACTACTACTATAGTAGTACAACTGCTACTACTAGTAGTCCTACTACTACTACTACTACTACTACTACTACTACTACTACTACTACTACTACTACTACTACCACTACTACTCCACCACCTAATAAAACTACTACTACTACTTTTACTACTACTGCTGGTACTGCTGCTATTGCCACTGTTGTTGCTGTAGCTTCTTCTATTACTACTACTAATACTTCTACCACTACTCCTACTCCTACTACTACTCTTGCTACTACTATTACTACTCCTACTCCTACTACTGCTACTACTACTCCTACTCCTTCTATTGCTACTAGTACTAGCATAACTATTACCACTACTACTACTACTTCTACTACTACTTCTACTCCAACTCCTCCTACTACTACTACTACTACTACCAATACTACTAGTTCTACTACTAATCCTATTACTACTACTACTAATACTACTCCAATTACTACTGCTGCTGCTGCTGCTACTATTATTACTATTACTGCTACTGCTACTGCTACTACAGTGACTACTACCACTAATACTACTACTTCTACTACTTCTGCTATGAATACTACTACTACGACTTCTAATGCCAAAACTACTACTACTACAATAACTACTAGTTCTACAGCTGTTGCTGCTACTCCTGTGGCTACTACAGTTGCAATCGTGACTACTGCTGCAACTGTAGCTGCTGCTGCTATTACTACTATTGTTGTTGCTACTGCTGTTGCTGCAACTACTTCTACTGCTACTGCTGCTGCTGCCACTACTCCTACCTGCTACTACTATTACTACTACTTCAAGTACTACTACTATTACAACAACAACAACTACTACTACTACTACAAGTACTACTACCACCACTACAACTATTACTACTACTTCTACTACTTCTACTACTTCTACTACTATTGTAACTACTACTACTACTATTTCTACTACTAGTACACCAACAACAATAACAATTACTACTACTACTTCTACTACTGGTACAACAACAACAATAACAACTACTACTACTACTTGTACTACTACAAAAACAACAACTACTACTACTGTCGCAACTACTACTCCGACTACTATTGCTACTAGTACTACAAAAACTACTACACCTACTACAACTGCTACTCCTACAACTACAACTACTACTGCTACTACTGCTGCTGCTGCTCCTGCTCCTACTACTACTACAACTATTCCTACTACTTCTATTATTATTACTACTACTACTACTATCTCTATTCTTAGTCCTAGTACTGCTACTACTACTAATCCCACTACTACGAATGCTACTACTACTATTGTGACTACTCCTACAATTGCTAATACTACAACTACTACTATGTTTACTACTACTACTAATACTACTTCTACTACTACTCCTACAACAACAACAACTACTACTTCCACTCCTACTGCTGCTACTAATACTACTACTGCTATTACTACTCGTGCTACTAATGTGATTACAACAACAACAACTACTACTGCTACCACTACTACAAATACAACTAATGCTACGATGGATATTGCAACTACTGCTACTACTATTACTACTACTACAACTATTGTTGCTACTACTAGTACTTCTAGTACCGAACAATTGCTACTACAACTACTCCTTCTACTGCTACTGCTACTCGACTATTCTTGCCCCTAATCCTACTACTACTACTTCTACTCCTCCTACTACTACTACTGCTATTACTACTCCTACCCCAACTCCCATTACTACTACTACTCCTACTACCGACACTATCGCTAATCCAACAACTACTACATCAATTACAACAATAATAACTACTACTGCTGCTCTTACTACAACTCCAACTACTACTGCTACTTGCACTATTTCCACTACTACTAATCCTACTACTACTCCCACTCCTAATCGTACTAGTACTACTACAACTACTTTTCCTTCTAGTACTACTACTACCATTACTACAACTACTACCACTCCTATTGCTACCGCTACTCCTACTACTACGACTACTAGTCCTAATACTCCTACTACAACTGCTACTACTACTACTATTGCTACAACAACTATTCTAACTAACTACTACAACTCCTACTACTAGTACTGCCCCTAACTCTCCTCCTCCTCCTACTACCCCTACTGCTGCTGCTCCTACCACTACTACTACTACTACTACTTCGACTATTATTACTACTACTACTACTACAACTATGACTGCTATTACTACTATTCCTAATATTACAACTACTACTACTGCTGCTACAACTACTACTCCTATTACTACTACTACTAATGCCAATACTACTCCTACTCCAACTCCTACTGCTACTACTACTCCTACTACTACTACTACTACTACTACTACTACTACTACTACTACTACAAATGCAACTAATAATACTACTACTACTACTACCACTACATCTACTACTACAACTACTAGTCCTACTACTACAACTATCGCTACAACTATTGCAGCTGCTACGGCTAATACTGCTACAACTACTTCTACCAGTACTACTACCATAACTACTCCTGCTACTACTACTACTACTTCTACTCCTACAACAACTATTACTACCCCTACACCTTCTACTACAACTACTACAGCAACAACGACAAAAACAACAACAACTATTGCTACTTCTACAACTATTTCTACTCAAACTGCTACTACTGCTACTGCTACTATGAATAGTACTACTGCTTCTTCTGCTACTACTACTACTACTACTCCTCCTATTACTACTACTACTACTTCTACTGCTGTTACTATTACTACTACTACTACTACTACAACAACAACTACTATTACTACAATTACTACTACCACTCATACTATTACTTCTAGTACTACTACTACGACTACAACTACTGCTACAACTACTACTACTCCTGTTGTTATTGTTGTAGTTACTGTAGCTACTGCTGCTGCTCCTCCTCCTCCTCCTCCTACTACTATTGCCATCACTACAACAACAACTACTACTACTAGTAAGATGACTACTGCTACTTCTACTACTACTACTATGACAACTACTACTCCTACAACTACTAGTCCGACAACTATTATTACTACTGCTACTTTTACTACTATGATACTGCTACTACTACTACTACTTCTAGTACTACTATCACTACTACTACTACTTCTGCCACTACTCCTACTACAATGACTACTACTACAACAACAACTCTACTACTACTACTGCTACTGCTACCACTACTGTAGCAATTATTCCTCTTACTACTACTACAACTTCTAATATGACTACTACTCCAGCTATTACTGCTAGTCCTACTCCAACTCCAACTGCTACTTCTACTCCTCCTACTACTACTAGTAGCACTACTCCAACTACTACTACCCCTACTACTACTTTGATACCGACTCCTACTACTACTACTACTACCACCACCAACACTACTAACCCTACTACTACTACTACTATTGCTACTGCCCCTACTACTACAACTACTCCTGTTGCTGATGTTGCAACTACTACTACTACTCCTACTAATACTACTACTACAACAAGTCGTAGGATTACTACTACTACTATTACTATTACTAGTACAACAACTAATGCTACTACTGTTACTATTACTACCACTATGACTACTTCTACTACTACTACTCCTATTCCTGCTACAACTACTTCTACTACTACCCTTACTCCTACTACTACTACAAATACTCCGAGTCCTGCTACTGCAACTTCTACTACAGCTCCTACTATTACTGCTACAAGTACTAGTACTCATATTACTACTAGTATTGCTTCTACTGCAACTACTACTTTTACTACTACATCTACTACAACTAGTATTGCTACTGTCAGCTCCTACTATTACTGCTACAAGTACTAGTACTCGTATTACTACTACTATTGCTTCTAATGCAACTACTACCTCTATTACTACATCTACTACAACTAGTATTGCTACTGTCACTAAACTACTACAACAACAACTACTACTATTAATTCTACTGCTACTCCTACAACTACTACTATTACTACGAATACTACTACTACTGCTACAGCTACTACTATTCATACTAGTCCTACTGCTACTACTACTATGACTACTACTACTACTACAACAACGACAACAACTTATGCGATGACCACCACCACTATTACTACTAGTTCTACTATTATTACTACTACTACTACAGCCACTGCTACTATTGCTACTAGTACTACTACCACCACTACTAGTACTACTACCACTACTACTACTGCTACTACTACTTCTACTACTGCTACTACCACTATTCCTACTCCTACTGCAACAACTGCTACTGCTGCTACAACTACTCCTACTACCACTACTAAACTAGCTACTACTTCTACAATTACAACAACTACTATGACAAATACTACAACTACGACTACTACCATGGCTACTACTACTACCACTTCTACTACTATTTCTTCCGCTGCTATAACAAACAACTAGTACTATTGCCACTCCTCCTACTACTACCATAACTTCTACTACTGCTACTACTAGTACTACTACTACTACTCCTCCTCCTCCTCCTCCTCCTCCTCCTCCTCCTCCTCCTACTACTACTACTACTACTACTACTACTACTACTACTACTATGACTACTACTACTACTACGACTACTACTACTTCTACTGGTACTCCTACGACTCCTACAGCTACTACTTCTACTTCTACTACCACTTCTACAACCACTACTGCTACCACTACTACTACTGCTACTGCTAGTGCTGTTATAACAGCAACTGCTACTACAACTACCTCTCCTCCTTCTGCTACCACAAGTCTAACTTTTGCTACTACTACTACAACTACTAGTACTCCTACTACAACAACTACTACTAGTACTCCTACTACAACTACTACAAGTACGACTACTAGCACTACTACTGCTACTGCTTCTACTTCAACTACTACCTCTCCTCCGCCTACTACCACAATTATAACTTCTACTGCTACTACACCTTCTACTACAGCTCCTACTATTACTACTACAAGTACTAGTACTCGTATTACTACTACTATTGCTTCTACTGCAACTACTACTTCTACAAATACATCAACTACGGCTAGTATTGCTACTGTCACTAAACTACTACAACAACAACTACTACAATTAATTCTACTACTACAACTACTACTATTACTACGAATAATTCTACTACTGCTACGGCTACTACTACTAATACTAGTCCTACTAGTACTACTACTACGACTACTATTACTACTACTACTACAACAAGAACAACTTATAAGATGACCACCACTACTACTACTTGTTCTACTATTACTACTACTACTACTACTACAACCACTGCTACTACTGCTACTACTACTACTACCACCACCACTACTACTACAACCACGACTACTACTGCTGGTACTACTTCTACTACTACTACTACAACTAATCCTACTCCTACTGCAACAACTGCTACTGCTGCTACTACTACTCCTACAACCACTACTAGAATAGCTACTACTTCTCCTACTACTACAACTACTACGACTACTACCATGGCTACTACTACAACCACTACTGCTACTATTTCTTCCGTTGCTACAACAAACTACTAGTACTACTGCCACTCCTCCTACTACTACCACAACTTCTACTACTACTTCTACTACTACTACTACTATTACTACTCCTCCTCCTCCTCCTCCTACTGCTACTCCTACGACTCCTATAGCTACTACTTCTACTACTACTACAACTTCTACACCCAAAACTACAACCACTACTACTGCTGCTGCTGCTAGTGCTGTGACAACAACAACTATTACTACAACTACCTCTCCTCCTTCTGCTACCACAAATCTAACTTTTGCTATTACTACTACAACTACTAGTACTCCTACAACTACTACTATAAGTATGACTACTACTACTACTACTGCTACTGCTTACTACGTCAACTACTACTTCTACAACAACAACTACTACTACCACCACCACCCTAACACTCCTACTACTTCTACCGTTGCTTCTACTACTGCTACTACTACTACTTCTGCCACTGCTTCTACAACCACTACCACTACTAGTAGTAGTAGTAGTACTACTACTACTACTACTACTACTATTACAACAACTGCTACTCCTACTACTACTTCTACTCCTACTAATAACACAACAACTATTACTACAACTACAACTGCAACTACTCCTACTACTACTACTGCTATTACTACTACTCCTGCTACTACTACTCCTGCTCCTACTCCTACTGCTGCTGCTACTACTGCTACTACAACTACTACTACTACTACTATTAGTACTCCGACTACTGCCGCTGCTTCTAGTCCTACTACTACTATTACAACTGCTACTACTTCTTACACAGCAACAACAAAGACTTCTACTGCTACTACTACTTCGATAACTAATACTATAATAATAACAACTACTACTACTACTGGTACTACAACCACTACAACTGCTACTACTACTACAAGTGCTACTACTGGTGCTACAAATACTACAAATACTACTATTACTACTACAGCAATGGCTATTACAACAACAACAACAACTACTACTACTACTACTATTACTGCTATTACCACTATTACTACTACTTCTACTACTACTCCTCCTACTACTACAGCTACGAAAACTTCTCCAACTACTACTACTACTATGCCTGCTACTATTACTACTACTCCTCTTGCTGCTAGTACTACTTCAACTCATACTACCATTACTACTGCTACTATGTCTAGTACTACTACTGCTATTACTACTACAACTACTGCCATAACTTCTACTACTACTTTGTACTGCTACTACTACAATAGCTACGACTTCTACTGCTACTACTACCACCACTATGCCAACTACGACATCAACAATAACTGCTACAACTTCTAAAACTACTATTATTACAACTACTACTACTGCGTCTGCAACAACTACAACTACTTCCACTGCTAGCACCACCACTAATCCAACTTCTACAATGACAACTATGACTACTGATACTACTTGGACTACTACCTCTAGTGTACCTACAACTCCTACTACTACTTGCACTACTACTACTACTCCTCCTGCTGCTGCTGCTGCTGCTGCTACTGCTACTACTACTACTACTACTACTGCTACTCCTAACACTCCTACTACTTCTACCACTGCTTCTACTACAACTACTACAACTACTACTACTACTACTACTACTACTACTACTACTACTACTACTATTGCTGCTGCTGCTACTACTACTTCTGCCACTGCTTCTACAACCACTAGCACTACTACTACTACTACTATTACTACTACTATTACTACTACTATTACAATAACTACTGCTCCTACTACTGCTGCTACTCATACTACTACAACAACAACTACTACTATAACTACCACACCTACTACTATTGCAACTACTGCTACAGCTTCTACAACTACTACTTCTAATACTACTACTATTACTACTGTTGCTGCTACTACTACTCCTACTCCTACTCATACTGCTGCTCCTACTACTACTACAACTAAAACTACTAGTACTCTGGCTACTGCTGCCGCTGCTAGTCCTAATATTACTATTACTACTGCTACTACTTCCACAACAACAATAACAACAACAACTGCTACTATAACTCCAATTGCTGCTGTAGGTACTCATACAATTACTATTACAACAAATACGACTCCGTCTATTATTGGTACACCTACTACCATAACTACTACTACCACTACAACTACTACACCTACGACTACTACTACTACTACTATAACTACTATTATCACTACACCAACTTCTACTACTACCACTACTATTCCTACTTTAGCCGCACCGAGTACTACTCTTCTAAAACAACAACAACTACTACTAACACTACTAGTACTCCAGGGGCTGCTACTGCTATTTCTCCTACTACTACTACAACAACAACTACTATTGCTACAACTATTACCACTTCTTATACAACAACTACTTCTACAATTGCTCCTACAATGACTACTACTACAGCAACTCCCATTATTACTTCTACTACTACTTCTACTTCTACAACAACAACAACTACTACTACTACCACTACTACTATTACTACTACTACTACTCCAACTGCTCTAATTACTGCTTCTTCTTCTTCTTCTACTACTACTACTACTACTACTACTACTATTACTATTACCACTGCTCCAACTACTACTACTACAACTATAATTACTACTACTACTATTGCTGCTCCTCCTACTACAACAGCTAGTACTATTACTACTGTGCCTCCTATTACAACTAATACTAATACTAATACTTCTACTACTACTACTACCACCACCACGACAACTACTACTACAATAACAACAATGACAACAACTACTACTATAACCATCACTGTTGCGACTACTACTACTACAATAACAACAATGACAACAACTACTACTATAACTATCACTGTTGCGACTACTACTACAACTACTACTACACTGACTATTACTCCTACTCCTACTCCTATTGCTGTTGCTTCTCCAACTTCTATAACAACAACAACTACTGCTACTAATATTATTACTACTACTACTTCTACTACTACTACTACTATTATTATTCTTATTACTGCTACTAATGCTACTTCTACTTCTACTACTACCACTACTACTAATACTACAACTACAAGCATGACTACTACTTCTACTACTACTGCTACTACTATTACTACCTATACTATTGTCACTACCACTACTAAACTGTTACTACTACCAATGCTACTTCTGCAATTACCACTACTACTACTACTATCGTTACTGCTATTGCTACTGCTACTACTGCTACTACTATTGCTACAACTACTACTACTATAGCTACTACTAATACTTCTGCTACTACAGCTACTACTACTACTACTTCTCCCACTACTATAGCTACTATAACTTCTCCTACTACTACTACTACTACTACTGCGGCTACAACAACTACTACTACATTCACTACTACCATTGCTACAACAACAACTACAAATACTACTACAACCACTATTCCAACTACTACTACTCTTACTACTACTATTGTTGCTGTTGCTGCTGCTATAACTACTACTGCTACTTTCACTAGTACTACTGCTACAACTGCTACTGCTACTACTATAACCAATATTCCAACTACAACTACTCCTACTCCAACTCCTGCTACGATGACTACTACTACTACTACTACTACTACTAAAACTACTACTACTACTTCTACTACTACTATAAGTACTAAAACTACTACTACTACTACTACTATAACTACTACTACGACAACCTCTACTACAACTATAGCTACTACTACTACCCCTACTACTACTACTACTACTTCTCCTACTACTACTACTACAATGACAACAACTGCAACCACTACCACTGTTAGGGCTGCTACTGCTATTGTTGCTACTGCTACAACTACTATAATTATTACTATTACTAAAACTACTATAACTACTACTACTGCTATTACGACTTTAACTCCTAATACTACTACTCCTTCTATTCCTTCTAATACTACTACTACTTCTGCAACTCTTACTCCTACTCTTGCTCCAACTTCTACTCCTAGTCCTACTAATACTACAGTTACTCCAACTACAACAACTACTACAACAACTACTATTATTACTATGATTACTACTGTGACTACTTTTGATGTTGCTGCTACAACAACAACTACTACTACTAATAGTACTGCTCTTACTACTGCTACTACAACAACTACAACTACTGCTACTATTATTAATACTACTACTACACTACTAATCCTACTACTACAACTACTACTCCTACTACTCCTACTCCTACTACTACTCCTTCTCCGGCACCTATTCATATTACTACACCTATGACTACTACTACTACTACTACAATTTCTACTTCCACCACCACTCCTTCCACTACTATTGCCACAACCAGTACTATTGTTATCACTGCTACTCCTACTACCACTGCTACTAATACTATAACTACTACTACTACAACTACGACTGCTACTTCTGATGCTACTACTAATAACACTACTACCACTATAACTCCTCATAATACTTCCACTATTTCCACTGTTGCAACTACTACTACGACAACAACAACAACTACTACTACTACTGTTGTTGCTGCTACTACTCCTCCTCCTCCTCCTAACACTCCTCCTCCTACTACTGCTACTACTACATTTACTTCGACCATTGGTTCTAATACAACTACTTCTACTAGTAGTAATAGCTATAGTAATAGGAGGAGGAGTAGTAGTAGTAGTACTTGGAGTAGTAGCAGGAGTAGCAGCAGTGGTAGTAGTAGCAGTAGTAGCAATAGTAGCAGTACTAGCAGTAGCTATGTTAGTAGCAGCAGAATAAGCTATAGTAGTAGTAGCAATATATTATTAGTTGTAGTAGTAGTAGTAGTTATTGTTGTTATTATTGTAGCAGTCATAGTATGAGTAGTAGTAGTTGTAGTAGTAGTAATAGTAATAGTAGTTGTAGTAGTATCTGCACAATTAGAAGTGGTAGGAGAAGTAGTAGTAGTAGCAGTAGCGATTGTAGTAGCAGTTATAGTAGTAGTTGTACCATAAGAAGTGGTAGGAGTAGTTGTAGTAGCGGTAGCGATCGTAGTAGTAGTAGTTGTTGTTGTTGTACCATTAGAAGTAGTTGTCATAGTGGTAGTGGCAGTAGTAGTACTAGAAGTAGTAGTAGTAGTAGCAGTAGTCATAGTAGTAGTAGTAGTAGTAGTAGTAGTATTAGTAGTAGCAGTAGTGGTTGCAATAGTGGTAAGAGTACAAGAAGTAGTAGTAGTTGCAGTAGTAACTCTACCATTACAAGTGATAGGAGAATTAGTAGTAGTAGTAGGAATAGTAGTTGCCGTAGTAGTAGTAGTTTTAGTTATAGTTGTAGTAGTAGCAGTAGTAGGAGTAGTAGTAGTAGTAGTCGCAGTACTAGCAGTAGTATTAGTAGTAGTAGCAACAACAGTAGTAGTAGCAAGAGTAGTTGTAGAAGTAGTTTCAATAGTAGTAGCTATGATAGTAGTATTAGTGGTAGCCATAGTAGTAGTAGTAGCAAAAGTAGTAATAGCAGAAGCAAAAGTAGTAGCAACAGTGGTAGCAGTAGTTATTGTTGAAGGAGCAGCAGTACTAGTAGTAGTAACAGCAGCAGCAGTTGTGATAGTAGTAGAAGTAGTAATCGTAGTAGCAGATGCAAATGTAGTGGTAGTAGTTTTAGTAGAAGTAGTGGTAAAAGTAGTAGTACTAGTAGTAGCAGCAGTAGTAGCAGTAGCAGCAGCAACAGTTCTAGTGAGAATAGAAGTATGAGTTGTAATAGTAGCTGCAGTAGTAGTAGTAATAGTGGTGATAGTAGCAATAGTTATAGTAGTAGTAGTAATAGCAGTAGTAGCAATTGTAGTAGTAGTAGGAGTTGGAGTACCAGTACAAGTAGCAGCAGTAGAAGTGTAGGTGTTGTAGTAGCATCAAAAGTTGTAGTAGTATTTGTAGCAGCTATAGTAGTAGTAGAAGTAGTAGTTGCAGTGGTAGTAGTTGTAGTAGTAGCAGAAATAGCCATAGTAGTAGTTAAAATAGCCACAACAGTAGCAGTAGTAGTAGTAATTATTGTATTTGGAGTAGTAGAAGTGTTAATAGTAGCAGTAGTAGTAGTATTAGTAGTAATAGCAGCAGCAGTAGATGTAGTAGTAATAGTAGTAGAAGCAGTAGCAGCAGCAGAAGTAGTAGTAGTAGAATTAGGAGAAATTGCAGTAATAGCAATAATAGCAATAGTAGAAACAGTGGCAGTAGAAATAGTAGGAGCAGTAGTAGCAGCTGTAGCATTATTAGTAGCAGTAGAAGTAGTTGTAGTAGTTGTAATGGTAGTACTAAAAGTTTTCAGAGTAGTAGTCATAATAGCAGCAGTAGTAATAGTAGTGGTAGTAGCAGCAGCAGCAGTAGTAGTAAGAATAGTAGTGGTAGTAGTTGTAGTAGTAATTGCAGTAGTAGTAGTACATGTAGTAGTAATTGTACCCAAGAAGTGGTAGGAGAAGTAGTAGTAGTAGTTGTTGTTGTTGTAGTTGTAAAAGTAGTAGTAATAGTAGCAGTAGTGGTAGTAGAATTAGAAGTATTAGTAGTAGCAGAAGCCATAGTAGCAGTCATAGTTGTAGTAGGGGTAACAGTAGTTGTAGTTATAGAATTAGTAGTAGTAGGACTCATTGTAGTAGCAGTAGTACCAGTACTAGTCACAGTAAGAGTAGTAGTAGTAGTAATAGTAGCAGTAGTAGTGGTAGTAGTAGTAGTATTAGTCACAATTGTGGCAATAGTACTAGGAGTAGTTGGTGTAGCAATAGTTGCAGTAGTAGTCGCAGTAGTAACAGTAGTAGTAGTATTAGTATCAATAGTAGCAGTGGTTGCTGAGGTAGTAGTAGTACCAGTAGTAGTTATAGTCGCATTAGTAGTAGAAGTTGTAGTAGTGGTGGTAGTGGTAGAACTATTGCTAGTAGTAACTGTAGTAGTAGTAGCGGCAGTAGTAGTAGTAGAAGTATTAATAGTAGTAGTTGTAGCCGTAGTAGTGGTAGAAGCAGTAGTAGTACTAATAGTTCTTATTGTAGGAGCCATAGTAGTTATTGTAGCAGTAGTTATTGTAATAGTTATAGAGTAATAGTAGTATATAGTTGTAGAGCGAGAGTAGTATTAGTAACATTAGTAGCAGTTGTTGTAGTAGTAATTGTAGTAGTAGTAGCAGTAGCAACAATAGTTGTAGTAGTAGTAGTAACAGTAGTAGCAACAATAGAACTAGTAGTAGCCATAGTAATGGCAGTAGTAGTAGTAGTAGTAGCATGAAAAGTTGTAGCTGTGGGAATAACAGTAGTAGTAGTTGTAGTAGTAATAGCTGTAGTCGTAGTTCTAGCAGTAGTAATAGCAGTAGTAGTCGCAATTATTGCAGTAGTAGTAGTAATAGTAATAGAACTAGCAAGAGTAGTAGCAGTGGTAGTAGTTGTAGCAGTAGTCATTGTAGCAGCAGTAGTAGTAATAATAATAGTAGTAGTAATAGTGGAAGTCATAGTAGTTGAAGTAGTAGTAGTCATAGAAGAAGTAGTAGCAGTGGTAGTAGTAGCAGCAGTAGCATTAGTAGCAGTAGTAGTAGTCGTGATATTAGTAGTAGTAGTAGTATGATCATTAGCAGTGGTGGTAACAGTAGTAGTAATAGTAGTAGTAGCAGTAGCAATAGTAGTAGTATTACTAGTAGTAGTAGTATCAGTAGTAGTAGCAGCAATAGTGTTACTATTAATGGTAGAAGCAGTCATAGTAGTAGAGGTAGTAGTAGTAGAAGTAGTAGTAGTCGCAGCAGCCGTAACAGTAGTGGTAGTAGTCATAGAAATAGTAGAAGTAGTAGTTGTTGTAGTAGCAGTAGCATAAGTAGCAGTAGTAGTAGCTAAAGTATTAGTAGTTTGAGTAGCAGTAGTAGTAGTAGTAGTAGTAGCTGAAGTAGTAGCAGTTTGAGTAGCAGTAGTAGCAGCAGTAGCTGTAATAGTAGTAATTATTGTTGTTGTTATTATAGTAGCTATAGTTGTAGTTGCAGAAGTAGTAGTTGTGCAAGTAGTAGCTGTTGTAGTTGTAGTAGCTACAGTAATAGCAGTAGTAACAACAATTATGGTAGTAGTATTTCTGGTAGTGGCAACAGCAATAGCTGTAGCGGTACAAAAGTAGTAGCAGTGCTCATTGTAGTAGTAGTAATAGTAGTAGTAATAGTAACAGTAGTAGCAGTAGTAGTTGTAGTAGCAGTAACTGTAGTGGTAGTGGTGGTGGTGGTGGTAGTAGTAGTAGTAATAGTAGTCGTATCAGCAACTGTAGCAGCAGTAGCAGTAGTAGTAGCAGCAATAGTAGTTGTAATAGTATCTGAAGTAGTAGTAGTAGTAGTGGTAGTAGAAGGAGAAGTAGTACTAGTAGCAGTAGTAGCAGCAGCAGTGGTATTAGTAGTAGTGTTAGTAGTGGTAGTATCAGTAGTACTAGCAGTAGAATTAGTGGTAGTAGTCACTGTAGTAGCAGTTGTAGTTGGAAAAGTTGTAGTAGTAGTAGCGGTAGTAGTAGCAATAGCAGTAGAAGTTTGAGAAGCAGTAGTAGTAGCAATAGCTGTAGTAGTAGTATTAACAGTAGTTGCAGTCGTAGTAGCAGTAGTAATTGTAGTAGTAGTAGTAATAATAGTAGTAGCTGTTGGGGTAGCAGTTGTAGTAATAGCCGTATTAGCAGTAGTTCTAGTCATAGTAGTTGTAGCAATAGCGAAATTAGCAGCAGCATCAGTACTAGCAGTACTAGTAGTAGCAGTATGAGAAGAAGTAGTAGTAGTAGTTGTTGTTGTTGGAGAAGTAGTAGCAGTAGTGGTAGTAGTTTTAGAACATGTAGTAGTAGTACTGGTACTAGTAGTGGTAGGAGTAGCAATAGTAGTAGCAATTGTAGCAGTAGTAGTTGTAGTAGTAGTAGTAGAAGTTGTTGTAATAGTAGTTGTAGCAGTAGTTGTACAAATTATAGTAGTAGTAGTAGTAGTAACAGGAGTAGGAGCAAGAGTTCGGGTAGTAGTAGGAGTAGTAGAAGTAGTAATAGTAGTAGTAGGCATAGTCATAGTAGTAGATGGGGAGTTGTTGGAGTGGCTATAGAAGTAGTAGCAGTAGTAGTAGTAATAGCAGTAGAAGTGGTAGCAGTTGTGGTAGTTGAAGTAGTGGTTGTAGCTATAGTAGTAGTATAAGAAGTAGTAATCGCAATAGTAGGTGTAGTAGCTGTAGTACTTGTAGTACTAATAGTAATAGTTGTTGAAGCAGTAGTAGGAATAGTAGTAGTAGTTATAGAAGTAGTATTTGTAGTAATAGGTGTAGTATTAGTAGTACTAGCAGTAGCAACAGTAGTAGTAGCAGTAGTAGTAGTAGCAGTAGTATTAGTAGCAGTAGTAATAGAAGAAGTAGTTGTTGCAGTAGTAGTACTCGTAGTAATAGCATTAGTAGCAGTAGTAGAAGTAGTAGTAGTAGTTACAGTAGTAGTAGTAATAGTTGAAGTACAAGTAGTAGTTGTATTAGAAGTGCAAGTAATAGTTGTAGTTATAGTTGTAGTTGTAGTTGTAGTAGTAGTACAAGTAGTAGCAGCACTAGTAGTAGTAACAGTAGTAGCAGCAGTAATAGTAGTTGTATTAGTAGTAATAGTTGTACTAGTAGCAATAGTAGAAGAAGTAGTAGTATGAGAAGTAGTTGTAGTAGTTGTTGTAGTAGTAGCAGTCAAGTAGTAGTAGTAGTAGTAGTACTAGTACTAGAGTTAGTAGTTGTAATCGGAGTTGGTGTAGGAGTTGGGGTATTAGTAGGAGTAGGGGTAGTAATAGTAGTAGTAGTAGTAGTAGTAGTAGTAGTAGTAGTAGTAGTAGGAGTAGTAGTAGGAGTAGAAATAGAAGTAGTAGCTATAGCAGAAATAATAGTATAACCAGTAGCTATAACAGCAGTAATAGTAGAACTAATAGTCATAGCAAGAGGAGTATTAGTTGTAGTAGCAGTAGTAGTAGCAGTAGTGGTAGTAGCAATAGTAGTAGAAACAAAAGTAGTAGTAATAACCAAAGTAATAGCTGTAGTAGTAGTTGTTGTAGTAGTAGTGGTAGTAATAATAATAGTAGTGGAAGTACTTTTAGCAATAGTAGTAGTGATATTGGTAGTAGTAGTAGTAATAGTAGTAGTGGTATTAGTAGTAATAGGTCTAGCAGTAGTAGTAGTTCTAGTACAACAATAGTTGTCGTAGTACTAGTAGTAGTAGTACTAGCAGTAGTATGAGTAGTAGTAGTAGGAGTAATAGTAGGAGTAGGAGTAGTTGTAGTAGTGGCAGGAGCAGGAGTAGGAGTAGTAATAGTTGTTGTGGTTGTTCAAGTATAAGTAGTATTAGTTGTAGTAGCTGCAATAGTAGTAGTATTAGTAGCAGTAGCAAGGGTAGGAGTGGGACTAATAGTAATTGGAGTAGTGGTAGTAGTAGTAATAGTTGGAGTTGTAGTAGCAGCTGGAGTTGGAGTAGGAGTAGTAGAAGTTGTACTAGTAATAGAAGTAGTAGCAGTAGTAGCAGTTGCAATAGTAGTAGTTTTAGTTGTAATAGTAGTACTAGTAGTAGCAGTAGCAATAGGACTAGTAGTGGTAATAGTAGTAGCAGTAGTAATTTTAGTAGCGGCAACAGTAGTAGTGGTAGGTAGAGTAGTAGTGGTATTAGTAGTTGTAGTAGTTGTGCTTGTCGGACGAGTGATAGGAGTAGGAGTTGCAGTAGGAGTGGCAGTTGCAGTAGTAGCAAGGTTAGTAGTAGTTATTGTAGCAGAAGTAGCAGCAGTGGTAGTAGTAGTATTAGCAGTCATTGTAGTAGTAGTAGTGGTAGAAGTAGTTGAAGTAGTATTAGTAGTAGTAGTAGTAGTAATAGTAGCATTAGTTGTTGTAGTAGTAGGAGCAGTAGTTGTAGAAGTTTTACTAATAGTAGTAGAAGCAAAAGTACTACTAATAGTAGTAGTAGTAGAAGTAGTCGTTGTAATAGTACTACTAGTAGTAGTAATAGTAGTGTAAGTAGTAATAGTTGTAGTAGTAGTCGTAGGTGTCGATGTAGCAGTAGGAGTTGGAGTAAGAGTAGTAGTAGAAATAGTAGTACTATTTGTAGTAGTGCTAGCAGTAGTACGAGTAGGAGTAGGAGTAGGAGTAGTAGTAGCAGTAATAGGAGTAGGAGTTGTAGTAGTTGTAGGAGCAAGCGTAGGAGCAGTAGTAGTTGTTGTTATTGTTATTGAAGTAGAAGTAGTATTAGTAGTAGTTGTTTTTGCTGTAGTAGTAGTTGTTGTAGTAGTATTAGTAGTTGTATCAGTTGCAATAGTAGTATTATTCATAGTAGTAGTAGTAGTAGGAGTAGTCGTGGCAGTAGGAGTTTGAGTAGGAGCAATTGTACTAGTAATAGAGGAAGTAGTTGTAGCAGCAGCTGCACTAGTAGTACTTTTTGTACTAGTAGTAGTTAGTAGTAGTAGTAGTATTAGTACTAGTAGTAGTAATAGTAGCAATAGAAGTAGTTATGGTAAC
The DNA here is from genome assembly GCA_005019695.1 of Trichopus zeylanicus subsp. travancoricus. Taxonomy (NCBI): domain Eukaryota; kingdom Viridiplantae; phylum Streptophyta; class Magnoliopsida; order Dioscoreales; family Dioscoreaceae; genus Trichopus; species Trichopus zeylanicus. Next base: position 27,946 of record RXID01016916.1, read on the forward strand.
ATTCGTAGCAATAGTAAAAGTAGTAGCAATAACAGTAGTAGTGGTAGCTGTAGTAGAAGTAGTAGCAATTATTGTAGGAGTAGCAGTAGTTGTAGTTGTCGCAGTAGTTGTAGTTGTCGGAGGAGTGATAGGTGTAGGAGTTGGAGTAGGAGTGGCAGTACGAGTTGTAGTAGTAGTACTAGTACTAGTACTAGTAGGAGTAGTAGTAGTTGTAGCAGTAGGACTAGGAGTAGTAGTATTAGTAGTAGGAGGTAGAGGAGGAATAGTAGTAGTAGTAATCATAGGGGTAGGAGTACGAGTGGTAGTAGGAGTGGTAGCAGTGGCAATAGTAGTAGTAGTAGGAGGAGTGCCCGTAATAGAAGTAGTTGGAGCAGTAGGAGTTTTAGGCACAGTAGCATCAGTAGCAGCAGTAATAGTCATAGTAGCAGTAGTAACAGTAGTGGTAGTAGTTGTAGTAGGAGTACTAGTAATAGTAGAAGCAGCAGCAGTAGCAGTAGTAGTAGTAGCAATAGCAATAGTCATAATAGTAGCAGTAGTAGTAGCAGTATTTGGAATTGTACAGTAGTAGGAGTAGTGGTGGTAGAAGTAGTAGTAGTGGAAGTAGTCGTAGGAGTACTAGTAGTAGTCGGAACTGTAGTAGTTATAGCCGTAGTAATAGTAGCAGTCGTAGTAGCTGTACTAGTAGTTGTAGTAGTAGTAGTAGTGAAATTAGTAGTAGGTGGAATAGTAGTAGTAGAGGTAGTAGCGTTAGCAGCAGTAGTAACAGTAGTAGTAGCTAGAGCAGTAGCAGTTGAAGTAGTAGCTCAAGTAGTAGTAATAGTAGTTATTGTTGTTGTAGTAGCAGTACAAGGAGTAGTAGTAATTCTAGTAGTAAAAGTAATAGTAGGGGTAGCTTTAGGGCTTGGAGTTGGTGTATGAGTAGTAGTAGTAGCAGTAGTACTAGTAGTAGCAGTAGTAGTAGCAGAAGTGGCAGTAGTAGTAGTAGTAGGAGGAGTAGTAGTAGAAGTAGTAGCAGCAGTAGTCTTAGTAATAATAGTAGCAGTAGTTGTATTAGTACTAGGAGTTGCAGCTGCAGCAGCAGTAGTTGTAGTTGTTGTTGTTGTTGTTGTTGTTGTTGCAGTAGTAGTAGTAGAAATAGTTGTAATAGTAATAGTAGCAGTTGTTGTTGTAAGTGTTGTTGTAGTAGTAATAAGAGTAGGTGTAGTAGTATGGGTCATAGTAGGAGCAGTAGTAGTAGTAATAGTAATAGTAGGAGTAGCAGTAAGAGGAGGAGGAGCAGTAGTAGTACCAATAGAAGTAGTAGAAACAGTAGTAGTAATAGCAATGGATGTAGCAGCAGTAGTGGCAGTAGAATTAATGGTTGTAGCAGTAGTAATCATTGTAATAGGAGTAGTAGCTGCAGTAGTAGTAGTAGTAGTAGTAGTAATAATTGCTGTAGTAGTAGCAGTAATAGTAGCAGAATTAGTCGTAGCAATAGTAGCAGTAATAGTAGAAGAAGAAGTAGTAGTAGTACTTGAAGTAATAGGTGTTGGAGTAATACTAGTTGTGGTAGCAACAGTAGTAGTAGTAGCAGTTATAGTAGTACTACTGGTGGTAACTGTAGTAGTTGTTGTAGTAGTAGCACTAGTAGTAGTTGTAGCAGTAATAGTAGCAGTACTACTACTAGTAGTAGTAGTAGTAAGAATATAAGTAGTACTAGTAGAAGTAATAGGAGTTGTTGTAGTTGGAGGAGGAGGAGGAGGAGAGTAGTAGTAGTCATATAAGTACCAGAAGTAGTAGTAGAAGAAGTATTACTACTGATAGTAGTCGTAGTAGCAGTAGTAGTAGTATTTGTAGTAATAGGCGTAGGAGTAGTACCACTAGTGGTGGCAACAGAAGTGGTAGTAGTAATATCAGTCGCTGTAGTAGGACTAGTAGTACTAGTAGTAGTAGCTATAGTAGTAGTACTAATAGTAGTAGCTGTAGTAGTAGTACAAGTAGTAGTTGCAGTAGTAGTAGTAACAGTAGAAGTAGCATTAATAGTAGTTGTAGTAGTTGTAGTAGTTGTAGTAGAAGAAGTAGTAGTAGTAGGAGCAGTAAGAGTATAAGTAGTGGTAATAGGACTAGTAGTAATAGTTGTAGTTGTTAGAGGAGGAGGAGGAGGAGGAGGAGGAGTAGTA
>RXID01016919.1:0-16555 GCA_005019695.1 Trichopus zeylanicus subsp. travancoricus
AGAAGAAGAAGAAGAAGAAGAAGAAGGAGAAGAAGAAGTAGAAGAAGAAGAAGAAGAAGAAGAAGGAGAAGAAGGAGTAGAAGAAGAAGAAGAAGAAGAAGAAGAAGAAGAAGGAGATGAAGAAGAAGAAGGAGAAGGAGAAGAAGAAAGAGAAGGAGGAGGAGAAGCAGGAGGAGAAGGAGAAGGAGAAGAAGAAGGTGAAGAAGATGGAGAAGGAGAAGGAGAAGAAGAAAAAGATATAGAAGAAGAAGAAGAAGAAGAAGAAGAAGAAGAAGAGGGGAGCTTCACATCCCGATCTGAAAAAATACTTGTAGGAACTCCATGAAGCCTCATAATATCTTTGAAGAATAAATATGCAATGTGTCTTGTGACTGGGAATAAAATGAACCATTTTCAAAAATCGATCTACTACCACCATAATTGAATCCTCTACCCTTTGTGTTCTTGTCCATGCTCACATCAGTCCATGGTATTTCGGAAACTAGGAGAGGGGTGTACATGCTCACATCCTTGAGAATTATCCTATGACTTAGCCTTATGACAAGCAATACATCTGTCGACAATAGCTTGCCCATTTTTTATAATTCCTGGCCAATAGAAATGTTCCTATAGCATTGCCATAGTTTTTGTTAATCCCGAAGTGATCAGCAAGACAACCACTATGAACCTCTGGAATTAAAAGCTCTCTTAACAAACTTTGAGGAATGCATAATTTCTTAGCCTTGAAAAGAAAGCCATCATGTTTTGAAATATTTGTCCACAACATTGGCATAGAGAGCAATGCATGTTTTCTTGATAGTGCATCTGCCACTACATTTGAACTGCCAGATTTGTGCTTGATAACAGATGATAATGATTGTAAGGACTCCATCCACCTGAATTTATATTGCTCTTTCAAATGTTTTAAGTGACTATGATCTGTGTGGATGACAAACTCCTTTGGAAGAAGACAATGCTGCCATGTCTCAAGTGCATGAATAATAGCATAAAACTCTATCATAAATAGAATAGTTTAATAAAGAACCTGATAATTTCTAGCTAAAATAGGCAATATTGCGGCCCTCTTGTGATAGCACAGCTCCAATTCCAACTCCAGAAGCATCACACTCAATTTCAAAAGTTTTGGAGAAGTCTGGTAGTGCTAAAATTGGAGTTGATCAAAGTACACGATGACAAATCTGCCAAGGAACTTTCTCAACACATGATTCATCAGTCTCATAAAAGTACTAGGTGCATTAGAAAAGTCCAAAAGGCATTACCATCCATTCATACAAGCCATGCTTTGTTTTGAAGGCTGTCTTCTATTCATCACCTTCCTTCATCCAAATCTGATGGTCACCAATTTTCAAATCTATCTTGGAAAAGAATTTGGCATCATACAGCTCATCAAGAAAATCATCAAGTCTTGGAATAGGATAGTGGTACGTCACCATAAATTTGTTGATTGCATGGCTATCAATACACATGCGTATAGTTTCATCCTTTTTGGGAACAAAAAGTGCTGGTATAGAACATGGGCTTATGGACTCTCGAGCATACCTCTTTGCAATAAGCTCTTCCACTTGCCTTTGTAGCGCCTTTGCCCCATCCAGATTGCTTGTGTAAGCTGGCTTATTTGGATGGGCAGCACCTGGAATTAGATCAATCTAGTGCTCAATTTCCTCTTCGATGAGGGAGTCCAAGTGGCATCTTCAGAAAAGATGTCCTTGACTGCACCAAGAACAGATTTGGCTAGTAGAGGAATGGAGCAATCCACATTCTCACCCTCTTCAACTATCAACAAAATGAACACTTATTCATGCTTGGAAATAGCTTCCTCAATCTCTGATTTGCTCTCCTTATTTTCTCCTTAAACTCACCTCTAGGGATCTGATGTGGGCTAAGAGGAGCCAAAATAATGCTCTAGCCATACTTTGAGAAAGAATAAGTGTTCTTAAAATGATCATGCACTGATTTTCTATCAAACTGCCATGGCCTTAAAAGAATGGTATGGCTCTAGCACTCATAGGAAGAATATCTCAAAGCACTTTATCTTGGTAAGACTTGACAATATAGAATGAAATCAGAGCTCGTTTAGAGACTTTTACCTCACTATCCTTGTTAAGCCATTGCAACTTGTAAGGTTGAGGATGACAACAAACTGCAAAGAGAGCTGATGCTAGTACAAAAATTATTCAGGATTGGGAGCATGCTTCGGGGGCTAGGGTCAGACATGCATCAGAATGGTAGCTGCTTAGTCTCATCCGAGAGTCCAATCTCTTTGTACTGTGCTTTTGTCCCTTTGCAACTTGTCTCCACTCTAACTGCTTGAATGTCGGTCTTGCCAACAGTTGCTTACCTGACACATTGACTCAGGAGGAAGCCAGTCCAATAAGACTGAGCTTTCCTCAAGTGGAAAAAGCTCTATTGACTTATCCTTTCTTCTCCCTTCCCCATGCTTACTCTTTTTTGAGTTCTCCATGACTCTGTCCGTCCTCTCTCTTTCCACTCTCTATCATCAAACTCTATCTCTATTGGATTTCCTTTCCTCCAGACCCACTGTTTCTCTTTTCTTTTGCTTCCTATGCTAGCTAGCTAGCATGCCCCACCCACCCTATTGATTTTATTGAAGTGATAGTCTCTCCTCTTTGAGCTTATGGACCATAAACTATTGCATCACTGCTTTTCATCTCCCCGGTAGTAAAGCAATTGTCTGATAAACTTCAATGCTCTCAACTTGGTCTGGATCATTTGACTATGTCTCCACATTCTTTACAATGATAAGCTTGATCATGAGGGTCCAAATCAGGGTCTCCATGCTCAACATAGGGAATGATGTGAATGTAACCCTCAGCCCCAAGGAAGGTTTGACCACCGTCAGCTAATTTCTTATTCTTGTAAAGAGGATTTCGATAAATTATGTTGGTGCTTTATCTCTTCTTCTTCCTTTGTATCTAAGGATCTCAATGCAATTCCTGGTAATTTCTGTTTCTATATCAGTACAATAATGAACTCGTTCTACTGGCTCTTGGAAGCCAGACAGCAATAATGGACCTCAAACGGTTGCCTGTGGACCAGCTGCAAGCTAACTAACTAACCTTTGTTCTATTGGTTTGGTGATTGCTACCGAGACAATTTCTTTATGCCCATCAAAGGATTTTGAGATGCTAATCCACGAATCAGTGAATCCGGGTACAGAGACTAGCCGCTGCTTTCGGCATTGAGATTAGTCAATGCCAGGCACTAGAAAGGAATCATGGCAGGAGACAGATGTCTGCAGAGGTAAGTAAAGCTATGAGAGGGAGTTGTGTTGATTCGAGGAGAGAGCTGGTGTTAACCTGTGTTGAGATTCTGGAGAATTTGAGAAAGTAACTGCTAAGACTATGGACCTTTGCACCCCAGAGTTGGCTACTGGCACAACATGGTGGTGCCTTACCACATCGCAGGCACATGCTCGCAAGCTTTAAGACCCTATATAATGTAGGACACTCAAAGGAAGTTCAGGAATATCAAAAGAAGCTAATTTAGAAGTCAAGGTGCCATGACAAATGATTTGATTCACTCTTTTATTTAAACTTAGGATTTACCTTACTTAGTACCTTTCTACATTTAAATTCTCTTCATTATGATGTCTTAGGTCTTATTTTCAGATTCCACCAACCAAAGACTAATTTTGAGCTGAATCCTATTCAGTTTAGGCCTTGGGAAGGATGAATCATTATTTAGGATTTTATTTTCATAGGTTAACTTATTTAGAACTTCTACCAACCCAATTAATGGGTTCAAACTGAGTTGTATTCAGTTTAGGACTTGGGAAGCTAGAAACTTACTCAAATTGGATTTCTAGTATTTGTATAAATAGGTCTTCAGTCCTATGGATGGGGGAACAACTTTTATTCTCAATAAAGTTCTACTTTAGTGAATTTTCTCTCTTCCTTGTGGATTCAAGGAGTTTTTAACAGAGACAACGGTGTTTTTCTCATCTACCATGCGTTGCTACATCAAGTGGTATCAGAGTGAGGCTCTCCTTGCTTAATGTCTAACGATGACGCAACCAGTAGCAACCCTAGGGACAGTGCTCCTGTAGGTAATCACATCAGCTGTAAGTATTTTGATTCGACCATGAAAGCAATCCAAAACTCACTTGCAAGGTTGATGCTGAGGATGGATCAACTTGAAGGCCTGAATCAACCACGTCGATGGATTGATGATGAAGTGACTCACGATCCAATTGGTCGAGGAAAGGCTCCGCAACTGAATCCAAAGAGTTTACAAATCCTTGAAAACTCCAGCGATGAAGAAATTGAAGACATCCTTCATCGACCAGTTTCTGAGCATAATAGACATCATAATTTTCGCTTGAAGATTGATCTCCCATATTTCAATGGCCAACTTCAAATCGAAGATTTCCTCGATTGGCTTACTGAAGTGGAACGGTTCTTAGACTACATGGAGATTCCAGTTTCGAAGAAAGTGAAGCTTGTTGCTTACCGACTCAAGGGAGGTGCATCAGCATGGTGGGAATGCATCCAGTTGGAAAGGACACGCCAAAATAAATCTCCAATTCGAGCATGGCCATGGATGAAGGCTCTTCTTGAAAAGTAATTCCTTCCCATAGATTATGACCAGGTACTCTTTCAGCAATATCAAAATTGTCGACAGGGTAATCGTAGTGTGAAGGCATATATGCTGAGGAGTTCTATCGCCTATCAGCAAGTAATAATCTAGTAGAGACTGAATCTCATCAAGTGGCAAGATTCATTGGTGGGCTATGCACAACCATCCAAGATAGGATTTCCTTGCAACCTATTTGGATGGTTAATGAGGCTGTGAGGAGTGCAACTCATGTGGAGTCCCAATTGGAGCGACCTATCATCAAAAATTAGGTGGGGAGAACCATTGGTGAGAATTCAAAAGGAGCACAATCTATTCCAATAGAGGTGCAGCTACACAACCTCCTCGACCTCCCACACAAGTGAGTCTTGAAGCTAGACCTACAAGGCCATCAGGAAACACCACATGAGCAAAGAACCCAAGTTCAAATTCTGATCTAAAGTGCTATTGCTGTGGAAAATTGGGATATCATTCTAATGTTTGTCCAACACGACAACCTGTGAACTTGGCTATTGAAGATAATTTTGTGATTGACAATTTACATGACTCAAAAGATGATGACCTAGCTTGTGATCAAGAAAATTATGAAGATGGAATATTCGAGGAGCTTGATAGTGAAAGGTCATCTTTAGTAGTTTAGAATCTGATGTACATCCCAAAGCAAGAGGAAGACCTACAACGTCACAATATCTTCCGCACTCGATGCACAGTAAATGGCAAGATTTGTGACATGATTATTGATGGGGGAAGCAGTGAAAATATCATTTCCAAGACTATGGTCGACAAGCTCCAATTGAAACGGAATCACATCCCTCTCCCTACAAGATTGGTTGGATTAAAAAGGTTGGTGAAACCAAGGTAACTGAACGGTGTCAAATTTGTTTTTCCATTGGAAAATTCTACAAGGATGAGGTAACCTATGATGTTGTGGAGATGGATGCATGTCATATTCTTCTTGGCATACCTTGGAAATTTGATAGAGATTCTACACATTGTGGGCGAGACAATCGCTACATCTTCTTCAAAGATGGAAAGAAAATTATCCTTACCCCTATTGGCGAAGAGCATTCACCCAAAAGTTTACAAGAGGAGGGTCACTCCTTGATTGTGCAAAATTTTATAAATGAGGCTAAAGAGATAGCTCAAATATTTGTTGTCATTGAGAAAGAAATGAAGACAATGCCCACTGAAGCTCCAAAAGACTTGCAACCCTTCTTAGATGAATTCAAGGAAATCATGCTTGATGATCTTCTTGATGATCTTCTTGATGAACTACCCCCAATGAGAGATATTCAGCACCACATTGACCTTGTTCCTAGAGCAAGTTTACCAAATCTGCCCCACTCAGAATGAGTCCAAAAGAGTCACAAATTTTACAAGACAAGGTTGAAGAGTTGATCAGAAAAGGAATGGTCAGAGTTAGCATGAGCCCATGTGCAGTTCCAACCTTATTGACACCTAAGAAAGATGGAAGTTGGCGGATGTGTGTAGATAGTCGAGCCATCAACTGAATCACGGTAAAGTATAGATTCCCAATTCCTCACTTAGAGGACATGTTGGACATGTTGGAAGGGTCAAAGGTGTTCTCTAAGATAGATTTGAGTGGCTTAATGAGTGGCTTGTTATGCCTTTTGGACTCTCAAATACACCAAGTACCTTCATGCGATTGATGAATCAGGTACTCAAACCTTTCATTGATCATTTTGTTGTTGTTTACTTTGATGATATCTTGGTGTACAGTCATAATGAAGAAGAACACAAAAGGTATTTAACAAAAATACTTACTGTGCTAAAGAAGGAGAAGTTGTACATCAACTCAAAGAAATGCCATTTTATGACTGACCACTTGGTGTTCTTGGGTTCCATGGTAAGTTCTGAAGGCATTCATGTTGATGAAGAAAAGGTAAAAGCTATTAAGGAATGGCCAATACCCAGAAGTATATCAGAAGTTAGAAGCTTCCATGGTCTGGCGACATTCTATCGGAGGTTTGTCAAAAACTTCAGTTCCATTATGGCACCAATAACCGAGTGTTTGAAGCAACGCAAGTTCTCCTAGACTCAAGAAGCTAATAGATGCTTCCAGTTGATTAAGGAGAAGTTATCTACTGCACCTATTTTGGCATTGCCTAGCTTCGAGAAGTTATTTGAGGTAGATTATGATGCTTCGTACATAGGCATTGGAGCCGTTCTATCCTAGGAAGAAAGACCAGTAGCTTTCTATAGCGAAAAGTTGAGTGAAGCTCAAAAGAAGTGGTCAACATATGAACTAGAATTTTATGTGGTTGTACAAGCAGTTTGTCATTAGAAGCACTATCTAATTCAATGAGAGTTCATTCTATATACTGACCACCAAGCTTTGAAATTCATTGACAAACAGAAGGACTTGAATCGCATGCATGGTCGATGGTCGTCATTCTTACAGCAATACACCTATGTTTTGAAACACAAATCTGGACAAAAAAATAAGGTGGCAGATGCTTTGAGTTGCAGGGCAGCCTTGATGGTAACTATAAGCAACGAAGTTGATGGGTTTGATTATTTGAAGGAATTGTATGCTGAAGATGAAGATTTTAAAGAGGGGTTTAGAAAGTGCCAAGCAGGACAAAGAAGTGATTTATATCTCCATAAAGGCTTTCTCTTTAAGGGTTCTCGTCTTTGCATTCCAAGTTGCTCCTTGAGAGAAAAGGAAGTGAAATAGTTGCATAGCAATGGCCTAGCAGGACATCTTGGGCGTGACAAGAGCATTGCACTAGTTGAAGAGTGCTACTACTGGCCACAACTTAAGAGGGATGTTGGTCACTTTGTACAAAGGTGCTATGTATGCCAAACAGCCAAAGGAAGCTCTCAAAACACTGGCCTTTATACCCCATTGCCTATGCTAAATGCCCCATGGGAGGATCTATCGATGGATTTTGTTTTGGGCCTACCCAAGACTCAACAAGGCTTAGATTCAGTATTTGTTGTTGTCGACAGATTTTCCAAGATGGCACACTTCATTCCATGTAAGAAGGCAGCAGATGCAAAGGGGTGGCTAATCTACTCTTTCAGGAGATTGTAAGGCTACAAGGAGTGCCAAAGACACTTCTGATCGTGACACAAAATTTCTAAGCCACTTTTGGAAGACATTGTGGAGGCAATTCGATACATCTCTACAATTTAGCAGTGCTTATCATCCACAAACAGATAGACAAATTGAAGTGGTGAATCGAACACTTGTAAACATCATTCGGTGTCTTGCAAGAGACAAACCAAAGCAGTGGGATTATGCACTCGCACAAGCTGAATTCACTTTCAATAACATGAAGAACAGGTCCACGGGAAAATCGCCATTTGAAATTGTCAATGGAAGAACCCCAAAGCACCCGCTGGATTTGGTGGTATTGCCCAAATTGCCAGGAACAAGCATAGCTACAGACAATATGGTGGAGAGAATTATTGAAGTGCATACTGAGGTAAAGAAAAAATTAGAAGAATCCAATGCGAAATACAAAATTAAAGTGGACATTCATAAGCGTCCAAAAGAGTTTCAAGATGGAGATCTGGTGATGGTGCACTTGAGGAAGGAATGATTTCCAGCTGAAACTTACAACAAACTGAAACAGAAGAAAATTGAGCCACTGAAGATACTAAGAAAGATAAACAGCAATGCCTATGTCATCGACCTCCCGAAGGATTTGGGAATCTCAAACACTTTTAATATTCAAGATTTGTTTGACTACCATGCACCTGAGGACTACAAGTTACGACAAAATAACTCGAGGATGAGTTCTTTACAAGAAGGGGACACTGATATAGGACACTCAAAGGACGTTCAGGAATATCAAAAGAAGCTAATTCAGAAGTCAAGGGGCCATGACAAATGATTTGATTCATTCTTTTTTTTTAACTTAGGATTTACCTTACTTAGTACCTTTCTATGTTTAAATTCTCTTCATTATGATGTCTTAGGTTTTATTTTCGGATTCCACCAACCCAAGACTAATTTTGAGCTGAATCCTATTCAGTTTAGGACTCGGGAAGGATGAATCCTTACTTAGAATTTTATTTTCGTAGGTTAACTTATTTAGAACTTCTACCAACCCAATTAATGGGTTCAAACTGAGTTGTATTTAGTTTAGGATTTGGGAAGCCAAAAACTTACTCAAATTGAATTTCTAGTATTTGTATAAATAGGCCTTCAGTCCTATGGATGGGGGAACAACTTTTATTCTCAATAAAGTTCTACTTTAGTGAATTTTCTCTCTTCCTTGTGGATTCAAGGAGTTCTTAACAGAGGCAACGGTGTTTTCCTCGTCTACCACCCTTGTTGCTACGTTACTATATATACCAGAAACAAGCCTGTGGATGACCCTAACTTGTATTTTCATATTGTGCATGACCTGACTCAGTGGGTACAATTAGGCATCCTTTGAAGATGAAGGGCTGTTAGATTCGGGGCTGCCGGTGGCTTCTTCCTAGCTTGTTGTGGGTGCTTTAGGATCATTGCAGAGACTGTGAATTTACTAGATAAGGAAGAGCTAGGGTGGCGGGTGGGAGGAGCAAGTCCTATTGGAAGCAGAAGAGAGAGAAGCAGAAAGTTAGGGCTCCCATAGAGTTAGATCCGTGGGATCACAAAGTAACAAAGGCCTTTTTATCAATTTTTGTGGATTGGAAGAACTCTGTCTCTTGAGATTGGACCTCTGACAATGTAGGTTCAGATTGTCATTTAGCTTCAATTAGTCTCACGAGCATGCAAAAAAAGAAATTGTATTTTCCGACTAGCTAGAGTATTGTGACATACTTCTCCTGCTTGCCCCTCACAATGCTATGGCTGACTGCTTGCGCTGGGGAAGGACACAACACAGGAGGCAAAGATAGCAATTCAGACTTCGAGGCCCAACTTCACATATGGAAAGACTCCTTGATTTTTGTTCATATAAGGGCCGACTTGAGCTAACAAGGGGCCTAGTTCAGGTGCCACATGCTTTCCTTAGCAAGCAGAGTGCTAAGGCCGTGACAAAATGTTCTTGGTGGAAAAAATGTGAGTGAAAGATCCCACTGAATCTAATTTGATCCATGAATCTAAGAAATAGTGAGAATTCTTGATCTCCAAGTAGATCCCTGTATATTGTTTCGCGTACCGCCACTATGGGATTTTATCTTGTAGTGCCCTTCCCTAATTTATTTTCTATAATACCCTGAATCCTCAGCTAAGAAAGAAGAATTCACCAACATACTCGATTGCTGGTAGTTGGAGGTAGAGTTCGAAAGCATACACTCAGTACTCAGTTACTTTTTCTTTTTCAACGTAGTGCCCAAGGACCGGAGCTTCAACTGTTCGATTCTCACTCTTGTCTCTTGGGTAAGTTGGAACCAATTTGGGTCGATCCATTCCTTTTAGGGCTAGTCTCAGGGTATACTCCACTTTTGACTGCCATTTCTCATCTGACTGCTTAAGCCCTAACCCTCAGCTTTCGTGAGACTAAACGCTGTCTCCTGGGTGAAAGGGGCCACTATTTTCTTTCTTTTTGACGTAGCAACAAGCGTGGTAGACGAGGAAAACACCGTTGCCTCTGTTAAGAACTCCTTGAATCCACAAGGAAGAGAGAAAATTCACTAAAGTATAACTTTATTGAGAATAAAAGTTGTCTCCCCGTCCATAGGACTGAAGGCCTATTTATACAAATACCAGAAATCCAATTTGAGTAAGTTTCTGGCTTCCAAGTCCTAAACTGAATATAACTCAGTTTAAACCCATTAATTGGGTTGGTAGAAGTTCTAAATAAGTTAACCTACGAAAATAAAATCCTAAATAAAGATTCATCCTTCCCAAGTCCTAAACTGAATAGGATTCAGTCCAAAATTGGTCTTGGGTTGGTGGAATCCGAGAATAAGACCTAAGACATCATAATAAAGAGAATTTTAAACATAGAAAGGTACTAAGTAAGGTAAATCCTAAGTTTAAATAGAAGAGTGAATCAAATCATTTGTCATGGCCCCTTGACTTCTGAATTAGCTTCTTTTGATATTCTTGAACTTCCTTTGAGTGTCCTACATCAGTGTCCCCTTCTTGTAAAGAACTCATCCTCGAGTTACTTTGTCATAATGTGCAATCCTCAGGTGCATAGTAGTCAAACAAATCTTGAATATTAAAAGTGTTTGAGATCCCCAAATCCTTCGGGAGATCGATGACATAGGCATTGTTGTTTATCTTTCTTAGTATCTTCAGTGGCCAAATTTTCTTTTGTTTCAGTTTGTTGTAAGTTCCAGCTGGAAACCATTCCTTCCTCAAGTGCACCATCACCAGATCTCCTTCTTGAAACTCTTTTGAACGCTTATGAATGTCCGCTTTAATTTTGTATTTGGCATTGGATTCTTCTAATTTCTTCTTTACCTCAGTATGCACTTCAATAATTCTCTCCGCCATATTGTCTGCAGCTATGCTTGTTCCTGATAATTTGGGCAACACCACCAAATCCAGCGGGTGTTTTGGTGTTCTTCCGTTGACAATTTCAAATGGTGATTTTCCCGTGGACCTGTTCTTCATGTTATTGAAAGCAAATTCAGCTTGTGCGAGTGCATAGTCCCACTGCTTTGGTTTGTCTCTTGCAAGACACCGAATGATGTTTACAAGTGTTCGATTCACCACTTCAGTTTGTCCATCTGTTTGTGGATGATAAGCACTACTAAATTGTAGAGACGTATCAAATCGCTTCCACAATATCTTCCAAAAGTGACTTAGAAATTTTGTGTCACGATCAGAAGTGATAGTCTTTGGCACTCCATGTAGCCTTACAATCTCTTGAAAGAATAGATTAGCCACCCTTGTTGAATCTGTTGTTTTCTTACATGGAATGAAGTGTGCCATCTTGGAAAATCTGTCGACAATAACAAATACTGAATTTAAGCCTCGTTGAGTCCAGGGGAGGCCCAAAACAAAATCCATCGATAGATCCTCCCATGGGGCATTTGGCACAGGCAATGGGGTATAAAGGCCAGTGTTTTTGAGAGCTTTCTTTGGCTGTTTGGCATACACAGCATCTTTGTACAAAGCGACCAACATCCCTTTTAAGTTGTGGCCAGTAGTAGCGCTCTTCAACTAGTGCAATGCTCTTGTCACGCCCAAGATGTCCTGCTAAACCACTGCTATGCAACTCTTTCACCACCTTTTCTCTCAAGGAGCACCTTGGAATGCAAAGATGAGAACCCTTAAAGAGAGAATTCATGGAGATATAAATTACTTCTTTGTCCTGCTTGGCACTTTCTATACCCCTCCTTAAAATCTTCATCTTCAGCAAACAATTCCTTCAAATAATCAAACCCTTCAACTTCGTTGCTTATAGTTACCATCAAGGCTGCCCTACGGCTCAAAGCATCTGCCACCTTATTTTTTTGTCCAGATTTGTGTTTCAAAACATAGGTGTATTGCTGTAAGAATGACGACCATCGACCAAGCATGCGATTCAAGTCGTTCTGGCTATCAATGAATTTCAAAGCTTGGTGGTCAGTATATAGAATGAACTCTCGTTGAATTAGATAGTGCTTCTAATGACAAACTGCTTGTACAACAGCATAAAATTCCAGCTCATAAAATTCCAGCTCATATTTGCTGATGTGGCATTTCCTGATGGCCTTGTAGGTCTAGCTTCAAGACTCACTTATGTGGGAGGTCGAGAAGGTTGTGTAGCTGTACCTCTATTAGGAATAGATTGTGATCCTTTTGAATTCTCACCAATGGTTCTCCCCACCTGATTTCTGATGATAGGTCGCTCCAATTGGGACTCCACACGAGTTGCACTCCTCACAGCCTCATTAACCGTCCAAATAGGTTGTAAAGAAATCCTATCTTGGATGGTTGTGCGTAGCCCACCGATGAATCTTGCCACTTGATAAGATTCAGTCTCTATTAGATTATTACGTGTTGATAGGCGATAGAACTCCTCAGCATATGCCTTCACACTGTGATTACCCTGTCGACAATTTTGATATTGCTGAAAGAGTACCTGGTCATAATCTATGGGAAGGAATTGCTTTTCGAGAAGAGCCTTCATCCGTGGCCATGCTCGAATTGGAGCTTTATTTTGGCGTGTCCTTTCCAACTGGATGCGTTCCCACCATGCTGATGCACCCCCCTTGAGTCGGTAAGCAACAAGCTTCACTTTCTTCGAATCTGGAATCTCCATGTAGTCGAAGAACCGTTCCACTTCAGCAAGCCAATCGAGAAAATCTTCGATCTGAAGTTGGCCATTGAAAGATGGGAGATCAATCTTCAAGCGAAAATCATGACGTCTATCATGCTCAGAAACTGGTCGGTGAAGGATGTCTTCAACTTCTTCGTCGCTGGAATTTTCAAGGATTTGTAAACCCTTTGGATTCACTTGCGGAGCCTTTCCTCGACCAATTGGATCGCGAGTCACTTCATCGATCCGTCGACGTGGTTGATTCAGGCCTTCAAGTTGATCCATCCTCAGCATCAACCTTGCAAGTGAGTTTTGGATTGCCTCCATGGTCGAATCAAAATACTCACGGCTGATGTGATTACCCACAGGAGCACCGTCCCTAGGGTTGCTGCTGGTTGCGTCGTCGTTAGACATTAAGCAAGGAGAGCCTCGCTCTGATACCACTTGACGTAGCAACAAGATGGTAGACGAGGAAAACACCGTTGCCTCTGTTAAGAACTCCTTGAATCCACAAGGAAGAGAGAAAATTCACTAAAGTAGAACTTTATTGAGAATAAAAGTTGTCTCCCGTCCATAGGACTGAAGGCCTATTTATACAAATACCAGAAATCCAATTTGAGTAAGTTTCTGGCTTCCCAAGTTCTAAACTGAATATAACTCAGTTTAAACCCATTAATTGGGTTGGTAGAAGTTCTAAATAAGTTAACCTACGAAAATAAAATCCTAAATAAAGATTCATCCTTCCCAAGTCCTAAACTGAATAGGATTCAGTCCAAAATTGGTCTTGGGTTGGTGGAATCCGAGAATAAGACCTAAGACATCATAATAAAGAGAATTTTAAACATAGAAAGGTACTAAGTAAGGTAAATCCTAAGTTTAAATAGAAGAGTGAATCAAATCATTTGTCATGGCCCCTTGACTTCTGAATTAGCTTCTTTTGATATTCTTGAACTTCCTTTGAGTGTCCTACATCACTTTCCTCAATCATTCTCATCATTTCTCTTTTTTGGTTCCCCGGGTTGGTTCATTTTCTCCTTCTATCTATGCAATTCTTGAATATCTTTCTTGCTATTCGAAGGTCAGGCTTGATTTCAGAGATGAGATGGAGAGGAAGGAAAGTGAGCCATTCATTGTCCAATTATGAGTAGTTTGACGGTGAGGAAGAGCTTGGAGAAGGAAGAATTCAGCTGACCCGACTCCCCTCTTTCACTAAGAGCAGAAGGTATGACACAATCTCACACTGCAACAATGGAACATGAAGCCTATGCCACACTCCTCTAAGTCTCAATTGCCTATCCTATGCTTGAGAAGGTCCCCAGATCCTTGGCTACACCATGAGGAGCATTAAGTTGTCTAATGACTCATCAGGCCATCAGAGCAGGAATTCTTTGGTAAAAAGAACTTGAATAACTTAGTTTTTTTGGTTTGAAAAATATTGTCTTTGCTCTTCATCACAATTAACCTGCATATTTGAAAGTGTCCGAATCACAAACACTTCATCAGTCAATGTTTGGTTCATTCTCTCATTCGTCAAGAATTTCTTCTTTATGGTCAGAATTTTCATTAACAAATTCTTGTATAGTCATCACCTTTCAGTTGGAGCATTCTGAAGAAATGAGGCCATGAGTAAGACATTTGAAGCACTTGATCTGGTTGTTCTTCTTTTGAAGTTGAGAGGCACCCTCCTGCACCTTTTCTTTCTTTGACTTAGAGTTAGCTTCAGCTTTAGAGGACTCACCCTTTGAATAACTTCCCTTGTTAGGAATAGAGCCTTTGTCACGAATTCTAAAAGAGGATCTTTTAGACACCTTTGATTTGTTTCTCCACCTTGGTAGCCAGCTTAATGACATCTTCAAGGGAAGAGAAATGCTACAACTCCACCACATTGGCAATTTCTTGGTTCAGTCTCCCAGGAAACCATGCTGTTCTGCTCTTGTGGTTCATTCAAATTGCACCTCAGCATTAGAGTCTCAATTTCTTGAATATAATCTTCTGCACTTAGCATATTGCTTCAGCCCTTATAGCTTGAAATATAGATCTTGCTTGTAGCTTTCTGGAATGAAACATTTTTACATCAATGCTTCATTTTGACCCAATGCAGCCATCTTGTATCTTTTTTTATCTGAGTAGCCTTTGTAACAAAAAATTCTGTCTACACATTGCACCTAATCAATGAATTCTTCTGGAGGTGATCTACCTTTAAATGCAGGAATTTCCACCTTCAAATCATCTTTTTGTTGCCTCTGCTGTCTTCACAACATAGGATTTTGTTTTTCCTCAGGTTCATAATCACTTGATGATTCACCACTAGAAGAAAGATTCAGTTGTTGTAGAGGTGGCAGTGTTCTTCTCCTCGTCCCATGTGGTTGCTGCATTTTTGTCATCAATTGAGCAAGTTGTTCCTTCAATTCCTCAAAGCCACATTGAAGACCTAGAATCCGAGCATGCTCCAAACTCAAGCCTTGTGGTACTTGTCTGTCCTCCATGGAAACAAATAAGGATTTCACAGTTTCCTCTCCACTCAAGACAACCCAAACTTTGATACCAATCTGATGGATATGCTTAGATAAGATGACAATAAAACTCAAAGCAAAAAACAGCAAATGGAGAGTATTTTGCTACCAAGATGATTGTAAAACAACCACACCTTAGATAAGAGACAGATGATAAGCAAACTCCCCACAAGGTGAGAATGCAAGCAACCAGACCTCAGATGAAGAACTAGGAATAACTCACCACACTTGAAGGAATTCAAGTGATAAGAATTGGTAAGCCTTGAAATTCAATTCAAGAACCAACTTCAAAACAGTTTGATTAAACTCAAAAAATAAAAAACTCTAATTATATCAAAATTCTCTTATTTATAGGGATAGCTTACAGATACTAGATAAGGTATAATAAATATAGTACTTGGGAATACTAAAGGTTTGCATTCAAAAAATGTTACAAGACCCTTGGAATTCCAAAAGGCTCCTAGAAAGTAACATTAAATTCTAATAGGTTGAATTAGGACTTCACAAGGTTTGGCCCACATGTTCATGAAGGAAAAACGATTAGAGTCAGCTTGGCCTTTGACCTGATAATTGGCCTAATGTTCTCATGAATTTGGATGTCACCAGTGATACATCACTTCTTCTTCTTCTTCTTCCTCTTGATGCATTAGCTAGTGACAACCAGATTCAAGAGAACATTGGGCCAATTACCAGGTCAAAGGCCAAATTGGGTGAAACCCTTTTCTTTCAAAAACAAGTGGGCTAGCCCATGTGGAGTCTTAATTCAGCCTACTAGAATTGTCTTAAGTGGAGCATTACCCCATTTGTCTAAATTTAATGTTTCTTTGAATTCTGGGAGCCTTTTGGAATTTCTAAGGGTTCTTTTAATGACGTTTCACTATAAACCATTTGTATTCCCAAGTACTATATTTATCATATACCTTATCTCTTCTCCTTCTCCTTCTCATTCTACTTCTTCTCATCTTCCCCATCTTCACCCTTTCCCTCTTCTTCTCCTTCAAATTCTCCTTATCCTTCTCCTTCCACTTCTTCTTCTTCTTCTTCTCCTTCTCGTACTTTCTAGTTCTTCACCTTCTCCTACTCCTCCTCCTCCTTTGACTTCCTCCTCCTTCTGCTTCTCCATCTTATTTTTCTTCACGTTCTACTTCTCATCTTTTTCCTTCCTTCCTTCCTCTTCTTCTTCTTCCTCTTCTTCTTCTTCTTCTTCTTCTCCTTCTCCTTCTTCTCCTTCCTTCTTCAGCTCCTCCTCCTTCTTCTTCCTTGTCTTTTTCTTCTTTTTCTTCTTTTCCT